>JACXGJ010012229.1:0-18323 GCA_016801105.1 Esox niger | reverse complement strand
ATATATATATATATATATATATATATATATATATATATATATATATATATATATATATATATATATATATAAAACACTAATTCATTTTGGAATGACATGTTATGACAGCAAAACATGTCAAACTATGTAAATATACTCCGACCCTCTGTGCGATTCCACTTGGCCCTCACACTAGAGTTCCTCGTCTTATCTCCTGACTCTCTGAAAACAGAGATGATTGTTTTCAGAGAGGAATGTTAGGAATTGTTGCTGGGTTTTCTGTAGACAGAGTTCCCCGTCGGAGGTTCTGAATTACTGCAGGATTCTCTATTGTCAGAGATCCTTCAGAGTCGGCATATTCCTTGACCTCAGTCTGCAGCGTGTCAGGAATCTGTAAAATTGAAGTCAGAAGTTACAGAGACACATTGTCAGAGATCCATCATAAAGAAGTTCCCAAAAGTGTTAGTTCATTTTTGTCCTGAAAACATTAACTTGCATAATTATTATGCTAGTTTACCCTCATATCATCATCTGATGGTCTACTACTGGTCTTGGATTCCATGCTCGAAAATGCCACAAAGTGGATCAGAGTGTAAACTCTAAGGGAACAAAAAAAGGAATATGTAAATATAAAATAGCAGCTAGAACTATAAAAGTGTTACAATTTATAGGATGAATGGATAATCATTGGATGAAATAATGGTTCACAAAGAAGGTTTAATCAAGGCTAAATTAAATGACATGTTTGTAATATAAATAAATCAAGAATAGACAGTATTAAGAAGGTCTGATCTAGTATTCTGACAACTAAAGGTATAAAAATAATCACCTGTGGTAGAACATGCCCAAGAACTGGACCAACAGTAAGGATGTGAATCCTAAAAGGAACATCAGTCCTATTGGATCGATGAATATAAACTCGTCTGTCTTAGTCAGATTTATATTTAACTTTGGGATTTTGATGGTGACTGAGCTTCCAATGAGCTGAAGAGTGAAAGTCGCCACCAGCCACAGGGCATTGCAGATGAAAAAGCTGAAAGTCACCTGTATGAAGAGGAAAAGTACATTTTATTTAATGGGACATGATAAGCAAGCATTAAAAAACAGAGCATGTATTTGATTACTCATTGTTTCTACAGCATTAATCTAGGTCTTTCACAACAGAGTTGGACTTGAAGTACAACCCAATTTGCTTGATACCAGTATAATATGTATTGCAATGAGAAGATGGCGTACCTTATTTCTAAGATCCAAAAGGTCATTTGTAATTTTCTTTTGTTTTTCTTTATCTGCAACAAGAGGTTCCAGGTAGACCCTCTGGAGCTCTTTCCAAAAGTTCTCCTCTTCCTGAAACACATAATTACAGTTAATAAATAGGGTACATTTCAATTCAGAAATCTGTCAGAACAATGTGGTTCTGGATATTATAGCATACTGATATTGTGTAGTGGTTACACTATATCAATCTAATTTATTTCCACCATAAATAATATAAATATATATAAACGTACATATCTGTTATACAATGTGTGTATACTAAGATTTAATAATTATATGGTAGGTAAGCATAGTACTACTTATATGTAATTCAGGACTGAAAATATTATGTTAGAAGAACTCTACCGTCAAAAGAAGTTCTTCGTTGAGAGGGAAGTCTTGGGACTTGTGCTGTAGCTGTGCTACCCAGTCTGCAGATACAGGGAAAGGGGGAGATACATGCATGTTACATGCAACATTTTGTCAACATGTAAAAGCTCTAATACAGAATAACTGTAAGTAATAAGAATATTTTTTCCAAATATCAATTTTTGTGTATAAAAATTGTGACATCCAGGTGTTTCTAACATCTGTCTCTTTCTGAGAGAATCTGAAAATAATACATGCTTACTTTGCTCAATATGTAGAAGGGAATTGCTTTCCACATTCCTATATTGAAAGAAATCAAAGATTAATTGTCATAATGCAAAAGAATGGAACATTAATAACATAAAACAAAATGTAATTACCTGTCATTTCCCTGACAGATCAGATCAGGGCTGTCCTGTGGCTTGTCCTGTGGCTTTTCAGTCATTGCCATCGTTTCTGTCCCCTGGCCATTCTGGTCTGCCAGTTTACCACAGTCCCAACAGAGACATTTGCAGCACTTGGCCTGTAGGAGGCGCTGTGTGATGGTCTGGGTTTTTGGTTTAGGAGCAGCTGGGCCCCCTGTCTCCCGGGTGCCCCAGGACACATTGTTCATGTTGACCATTGAGTAGATGGTCAGCAGGAGGTAGCCACTGGGGATACAGATGAAGTAGAGGAGCCCGTAAATGATCAGAGGGAACTCCTTGGGATGGAGAGCCGCCGTGAAGACATTCATCAGCACCAAAAAAAAGAGAAACAGAGCGCTGGGGGTCCAAACGGTATTTTCCGTAACCATATTACCTAAGATGAACAGAACCAGTGAAGATAAGGAAAGAGAAAGCTAAGACATATTATGCTTGTTTGCATTTAATTAATATCCTATACACATATTGCCAATTGAATTGACAAGATCAGTCTGGAACTCTTGAGTTTTTCATGAATTTATGTTATGAATGAAGTCCTTGTTTAGTGTCGTAATTTACCTATGATGGAAAGTGCAGTTGCTATCATGAGGAAAGCGTACAAGACACTCAAAACGGCTGCTATGGTGATCTGTGTGTCTGACTTCAGCTTGTAGCACAGAATCAGATATATGACAGGAGGAATCACGGCAAAAGCCAGAGCAAGGTTGGCTTCTATCTTAAGGACAAGTGCAAAGCATCCTGAAAAAGAAAGAGAGAGATATACTATGGGTGATTGTCTTGTATTGTTTTATAATTTTTCTCTCCAAATGTTTGTTTCCTGTGAGCATCCAACGACAAACTGTTCCAAAACATAAGCCGAATGAGTTAAATGAAAGTTTGCAGTGCGCTACCTGAGAGCATTAAGCAGATGGTGGCCGGGCCCAGGATGGAAGCAGCCATGCTGAGAACCTGGTAGAGGATGTAGGGTTTGGAGATGGAGCTGTTCCTCTGGGAGGTCAGAGACCCTGATCCCAGCAGGTCGATGGTGTTGGCCATGGTTGAGGGACCCCAGCGCCGTCTCTGGTTGTAGAACTCCTTGAAGTCCTGGGGGGCATTGGTGTAGGCATCTGATGCAGCGTTGTACTCCACCCTCCAGCCCTGCTGCAGAAGGAGAGTACACAGCCAGCGGTCTTCACCTGTGACAGACCAGAGAGGGTTTTAATCTACTGAAGAGAATAAAGAACTGTTGTGTGTGTTAGTCTAGACTATGAACAGTCATTTACCTTGATCGTACTGTACGTAGTGAGCGGCTTCTGTGGCTTTAGTGGTGTATCTCTTCATGACGTTGTCGTCCATGAGGGCTGCGCCTCTGAACAGACTGAAGCATCCAGGGCTGCACAGCACACAACCAAACACATGCTCTGCAGTCTTCTGGAGCCAGTGGCCCACTGCATACTCAAACTTCTGGTACCAAACCATAGGACCTGGACAACGTAACAGATTGACCTGACATTAGTTAGCACACCACTGTACCTACTATCAATATTGATACACTGCACAATTTTGGAATTACATAGATATCTAAGGTAATGCAGCACAATGAAAACATATTTACAAGAAACATTTATTGTTCAGTGTTGGCTATAAGAGATATGATGTTGATTTGATCCTTATTGTAAAGACAAGTCACACAAGATCATCACGTACCTGTGCCTGTCGGGTGGATCCTTCCACACGCTGCACCCACATCTGGGTAGCGTACCAGTCGATCTACCAGGAGCATCACAGCAGAAGGCTGGAAGTCAGTGTCCCCGTCCAGAGCCAGGAGGTAGGTGTTGGCCTTCTCTTTCTAATAGAACACAAACATTTCAGCCCCATTGTTTATATATTGTACTAGTACAATGTAACCACGCTTGGTTGATTGGAACTTATTGTTGTGTTCCTCAAACCATTCCTGAACCATTTTTGCCATTAATGGGTGCACATGGTCTGCAACAATGCTCAGGTAGGTGGGACGTGTCAAAGTACCACCCACACGAATGGCAGGTCCCAAGGTTTCCCTGCAGAACATGGCCCAAAGCATCACACTACCTCCATTGGCTTGCCTTCTTCCCATAGTGTGTCCTGGTGCAATATCTTCTCCAGGTAAGCGACGCACACGCCTCGGGCCATCCACGTGATGTCAAAGGAAACTTGATTCACCAAACCAGGCCACTGTCTTTCATTGCTCCGTGGTCCAGTTCTGATGCTCACATGCCCATTGTTATGTTAAGTTTCTCATGCTCATTTCCTCTCACCATTGTAGGTGCTTTCGTCAGAGGACTGGGGTCAGCATGGGCACCCTGACTGGTCTGTGGCTACGCAGCCCCACACGCGACAAACTGTGATGCACTGTGTGTTCTGACACCTTTCTGTCAGTACCAGCATTAACTTTTTCAGCAGTTTGAGCTACAATAGCTCGTCGCATCGGATCACGCGGGCCCGCCTTCGCTTCCCACCAGCATCAATGAGCCTTGGCCACTCATAACTGTGTCTCCAGTTGACTACGTTCCTTCCTAAGACAACGTATGATAGGTACTGACCACTGCAGACCGGGAGCACCCCACAAAGACTGCAGTTTTGGAGATACTCTGACCCAGTTGTCTAGCCATCACAATTTGGCCCTCGTCAAAGTCACTCAGATCCTTACGCTGCCCATTTTTCCTGCATCTAACACATCAACTATGAGAACAGAATATTAACTTGCTGCTTAGTATCCCACCCACTGACAGGAGCCATGATTACGAGATTATAAGTGTTATTCACTTCACCTGCCAGTGATCATAATGTAATGGCCGATCACTGTATACATACAGCTCCGGAAAAATGTAAGAGACCACTGCACCTTTTTCTGTCCTTTCCAAAAACATCGAAAAGGATTGTTTTGAGTGAGGAACAGAAGGGTTAAAATAAAGAGACCACTGCAAATTACTCGTTTCTGTTCCTCACTCAAAACTTTCCTTTTCAACTATTTTGGAAAGGAAAGAAAAATGTTCAGTGGTCAAATCTTTTCCAGAGCTGTACATACAATAAGTATTGTATGTGTGGTTTACCTCCATTTCCGCACTCAGTTTGCGTTCCATTTCAGTGAAGTTTTCCTCTTCTTTTTCTCCTTTTCCCCCTTCATTTTCCCCTTCTTTTTCAAACTCCTTATCCATTTCTTTTTGAAAAGGATCCACCTCTTCAAACTCTTCATATTTCTTGAAATACTTGGTGGTGAGTCGCCAGCCCAGAAGGTAGTACAAGTACATAATCTGCAAAAACGATGAATTTAATAAATCCTATTAACTCGTGTTATACAGCTTAATCATCCAACTTCAATTGAAGTACATTAATTTCTATATGTTCAAACGTTCCATCATAGATTTATATAGTTAACCATTTAACAATGTCATTATCAACTGAATATTGACAGCCTTCTTTTACCTGAGACCACCTCTTCTTGTGGCGGATCAGTAGTTTGTCCTTAAAGTGCACCATCAGCAGGTTTCCATGAGGAAGGGTGTACTCCAGTCGACCTCCGTAGGGGGTACGAATGATCCTCTGCCATGGTAGGGTTCGCGCTTTTCTGAAGATGCCTTTATCTTCCTCATTAAAAATCCTTAGATTCAACAATGGAAATTTGGGAATGTTGACAGACATGATTATTTACTGTTGTCATATTGTTTCCAGTGTCATTTTATCATACAATGACATTTGTACGGTCAATTCGTAGACATGAATGTGGTGGTTTGTTGCACTACTTACTTGTAAACCTCTCGGACAACATCCACCAGGTCCTCTGCATATTCGTTCACATGTCTATCTTCACTGCCTTTCACCTCTTTAAAAGCATCGTCAAAGAAAATGTGGGACTCAAATTTCACATCATTGATGGTGTTATTCCTTGGTCTGTATTTGTCCAGCCTGGTGGAGCATGAAATAAAGGAAACTGTCATTTACAATATTCAATTTTTTGTCCAGCTGCTAATTATGCCAATTGTGTCATAGTAAATTATGTAAAATAATCGTACTGTACCTGAACATTGAGATTATCATTTTCATCATTTCGTCATAACTCTCATGCCACATGGTTGCACACAGGTACACAGTGATGGGATCAACCTGTTTCACACTGGAAAAAAGTTCAGAATCGTAAATTGGCAAAAGAAACTATTAAGGCAACTAATCACTTTTTGTTAGTGAATATATGTAACCCAATAACACCTTTCAAAGTACCTTAAAAAAACTCACAATTTTCTGCTTCTCCGAATCTCAAAACGTGTGTTGAGAAAAATTGATTGTTCCATAAAGGCCCCTTCGTACATCCTTCTCACAAGCAGGTCCTTGGTCCTCTCGATTCGCTGCAGCTGGAGGCCCCAGATGTAGATGGTGCAGAGCACCCAACCCAACCACCAGCAGAGTGAAGAGCCAACTAAGAAGCCTATTTCTCTTAGGTTGGTAATGTCGTTGGGACAGAGGGAATGAGTGATATCCCAAATGAGCTTTTCATACCAGACAGCGTTTAGACTTAGGCCATTGCTATTTGTGATGTCGTTGCAGTACTTTGCCACTGTGTAGCTAGCACCTATATCATTTCTCGACTTCTGGTAGACGATAATGACTGGGGCAATTAGAGCTGCCACGACCCCCAAGGAGGCCAGGTAAATGGGTACAAGGAAGCTCCGTCGTATAGCGTGTATTTTACAGGCCACCACAACGAACCAGTGGCACAGAGCAGAGGACACTATCTGGATTCCAACCAAGATCCAGATCACCCTCCCCACGTTGCCTGGAACTGACGTCACTGATGACCAGTCTCTACCAGACAGAGGGACGTACGCCCCCACCACAGCCGCTGTCACCAGGATCCGAACCACGCTGGACAGGACGCCCACCAGATTCCCCGATCTAGCTATGTCTTCAGATATGCTGTTCAGGAAGGGAGTTCTGAAGAGGGTGCTGTAGTTCTCCCACCAGTTCAGTGAGATAAAGATGGTCCCCACTATAGCAAGTCCGATCATGATCTTGATCACTCTATCTTCTCTTATTTGCAGGTAGCTGATGATGAAGAGCACATAGCCTGCCAGTATGAGGACTATTGAGATGATCGGGAGCACTATGAAGCACTTCCTCTCCTTTGCAAAGAACTGAGCGACCACCTGGAAGATCGAGGACAGAAGACTGACGCTGTTCAGAATCATCACGTTTGTCACAATGTCGAAGAACGGCATGGCAACGATGGTGAGAACAGCTGTCCCAAATGCCACCAGGAATTCGATACCCAACACCTGGAAAAAGTGTTAAAAATATAATGCCAGCTAATGGAATGCACTCCATAAATCAGACACAAAAGTATACATTTTACTAAAACAGTTGGTTGCCTTTTGAGAAAAAAGAACTATTTGTATTATTTTCTAATAACTGTACTTGTATTTGAATAGTTTCTGAGCTGTCAGTCAACCTATATCAGAGCATCTCTACAAACAATCATTGGACAGGAAAGGCCAAACAGAGGAGGTGGAGATAATTACAGACATACTTGTTTACTTGAAAACTACTTGTCATAACTTGTCATAATAATAATTTTATTTATTTCAAATATGAAATAGTATAAGACCGGTTAGATGGAGAAAAAAAAACACAAAAAATATCTAAAATCGATGAACATCTGATGCTTACCCACAATACTGTGTTCCTTGAGGGTTTCTTTGATTCTTTGAATATTATCTTCCACAGGCTTTTGATGAGGAGCAGGACACTTGGACCAATCACTGCAACACTGATACCGAGGAGAGCGCATGGCTTTTGTTTTTCTAACACTGTATATGTGGCATTACTTGACAGTGTTATCAGGAGAAGAAATGATCCCTGCAAAACAATCAAATATTGATATGTCTTAGGTGCTTACTTAAACTAGTTGTTTGATCTTAACTTTTACAGAAATCATCAATACACAGTTTGGAATACAACCACGTATTCTGTGAAGTTTGCCGTGCAATATATATTCTCTCAATGGGAAATGGCCCTTAATAAAGGTAAATTAAAATGAATGTATCTTTAACGTACCCTTCACTAGTGAACTTTAACGCACCCTTCACTAGTGAACTTTAACGCACCCTTCACTAGGGAACTTTAACGCACCCTTCACTAGTGAACTTTAACGCACCCTTCAATAGTGAACTTTAACGCACCCTTCGCTAGTAAACTTTAACGCACCCTTCACTAGTGAACTTTAACGCACCCTTCAATAGTGAACTTTAACGCACCCTTCGCTAGTGAACTTTAACGCACCCTGCACTAGTGAAATTCACATCTTTTAATTACATTTTCAACATTCATGGACTTCTAGAAACCTTATGAACTTCAATGAACATTTAGACATTCCCTGAAAACATTATTAAAAGTATTATTTTGATATTATGGATGGTATTTGAAGCTATTTCTCTGCCTATCCATGTGAAATTGATTACATACACAGTGCCCAAATCCTGGAGTGCGGCTTTAGCAGCACATCAATCAATACAGCCCCAAACATTTCCTGATTGATATTACTAAATTATAACAGTAACAAATGATGATTAACTGCAGTAAATAAACTACATGATATTTACAACATTAAACTGTTTAGCAATTTTATAAACCTACAAACCACTCAAACCTTTGGAAAAGCTTTTACAACACTTTTACAAAGATCTTAACTCTTCCAGCACCTTTCTAAATGTTTTACAACCATTTTCGATGTTTAAAGGTTACTTAATTGTTAAAAACCAATTGTACCAATTGTAAAACCAAGCCTTACCTTGCTAAATATGGCAAAAGAAAATACAAAAATGCCAACAAAAAAGAAGGTTATCCATTGCAGAAGTTTCACTAGTGTTTGGGATGTCTGTTCATCCTGGATGACAGGGACTTCTTTACACACATCCCAAGGTCTCCTTAACAGATAAGAACACAAGGGAAACATTTGAATGTGGTGATGGAAGAATAAACTCATAAGAATCCTACCCAAACCAAATTATGTACATTTTACAATGTAACCCATGAAATTAAATAAGTAAGCCTAATCAAATGTTATATTTATTGAAATCAGTGAAATAAAAACATAATTATTAAAAAAATGTAAATACCTAAAAAGATTTTGATTTCTGTCTTCATCAGCATTCATTAGTAAAGGAGAAAGTATTATTTTTGAGTTACACAAGTGACTCCACTGGGAGTCAGTAGAAACCATTAAATGAAATGACGCTATAGATTGTTTTAGAAACGCTGCGAATGAAGCAGCATAAACGGTAGCCAGGTAAAGTTCAGGTAATGGCCGGATAAACTTGGCTGATGAGTTGAGATGGTTATTCTATGGCGCTGAAAGGAAAGCTTCTGGTCGTATCACTTTTTTGACACAGCCATAGTGCAGTAATACATTTGTTTTGGTGTAGTATAGTGGCAGGCCTGCATTTAAAAACATTCGATTGAGTTATGTATTAATTACCAATGATTAAATAACTTTACTATTAGGTTAGTCAGGCAATTTCCTTTTTATTTTATTTTTTATTGTTTTAAATAAAATTAGCATAATTATATATAATTGTATATATAAATAATGTTATAATATTTTATATACTTAAACACTGATAAAATACTAATGAACTTGACCTTATATAGATCTCCATTTTAGATTATTTTTATTAAATTAAAAGAAAATCCACCCTGGTATAGCTACCATTTGGAGAACCAGCAATTTAGCAAACTTAAATCACTTAATACTATTTAGAAGTTGATGACATACCTGAGCTTTTGCTTCTCATCCACAGTTATTTCTTCCATACTTGCTGTAGCATGTGTGTGTGAACTAATAAAAAGGGTGTATTTTTATAGTGAGGTCATTTGCATAACATGAGGATGAAGGACTTGTCAGAATTCTCAGGTAAACTTTGCCAACTTCCTTGTTTGTAAGTTAGGGTATGGGCCAGGTGGTAGCAGGTTAAGTGGGAAAGTTGTTTTGTTTGCATTTTTAAAAAAAGATTTCTTAGCCATTCATGCCCTTATTTTATTATTAATTTCCCTTGATTATTAACGAAAATCAAGCTGAGATTTAATTCTCTTTTCCACTAGCATCCTGTGTTTTGGCAGAATTATTCATAATATAAGATTAAGTGGATGTTTCTGCAGTAAAGTTTTATAAACAAATCAGTCGTCTGGCTCATCTGGATGTGAGTGAGTCCATTTGGACTGAAGGGTACTTGGGTGTTTTTGCAAATACAGATCATTTTGTGTTTCTTGGTTTGATTTTTAAGATACAATATTTATTTTATTTTCTATACTTTAAGTATTGACTGAGATAACCTTAAACTTTTGTTTTTAGCTGTCCTCATATGTAGTTTGTTCATTTCGTGTTAAGATTTGACAGTTTTGTGTGGTTTTTGTCCTGCCTCTAACCCAGCGTTTGGATATTCTGCTATGTAGTGTCACGGCTGCTTATACCTAGGAGACTTGGAGCAGAGTGAGGCTTGGGAAACAGCCTTTAAGCGCTTCTTACTTTTACACAGAAAAACAAGCACCAAACTGAATACAACAATCAACAAACTGAGAAAAACACAGCCAACTGAAATAGGGTCCCAAATCAGAGGCGACGAGAGACAGTTGCCTCCGATTGGAGACACTTAACCAGAGAGCACATATCTAGAAGACCGCAGCCTGGACCTGGCATGTACAACCCCTTTTGTAAAAATGTTGGGATGCAAATGCATATAAAAACAGAATGCAATGGTGTACAAATCATTGAGTTCTGTATTTAATTGGAAATAGTACAAAGACAGCATATCCAATGTTGACACCCTAATACTTTGTTCAGTGCAATAAACACTGCACTAAACCACTTTACTGTGCTCCCTAATGTTATTTTTGACATTTTGGAATTTATTATGAGTTTCTTTATCACTCTTAGATCGTTTAGCTTACCTACGGATCATGACCGTTCTGATTTTGTCCTTTGTCCTGCTTCCCTCAATTGCTTTGAGTCTGTGGGCCTCTCAACATTGATGGATACAGTCTCACACATGAAGCCTAGCTTTTCCCTTACAGACACAGTTCCCTCACGTCTTGTGAAAGGTGCTAGATACTGTTGGTCCAAGCCATTTGTCTGCAAACAATGGCTCACTTATAAATGGCACTGTTCCATCCAGGTTCAACCTCATATTAAAAAACGATTTAAACCCTAGAGATTGTAACAATTTTAGGCCCAATTCTAAATTGTAATTTATGTCCAAAATACCAGAAAAGGTTATACTTTCTCTTCTTTTTTAAGTGAAAATAATGTGTTGGACAACTTTCAGTCAGGTTCCAGAGTTCGTCATAGCACAGAAACAGCTCTTAAAACACTGAATGATTTGTTGCTGTTTGGTGATTGTGGAAATTGTGCAGTTTTATTCTTGTTTGACCAGTTAGAGGTTCCTGGATCCAGTTAGAGGTTGGTATCCAGGGTGTTGCTCTACAGGGGTTCAACTCTTATTTGAAAGATGGAACGTTTTCTGTTAATATTGGAAATATTTCCTCCTCTTCGGTAGCAATCACATGTGGAGAACTTCAAGGTTCGATATTGGGGCCAATTTAATTCTTAGTATATTCTCCATAAACATAATGTACCATATCACTGTTATGCAAATGATACACAGCTGTACTTACGGCTTAGACCAGGTGATACCAACTCAGTGAAGTCCCTTTTTGTCTGCCTTAAAGATTGTAAGTGCTGGATGACTTAATACTTTCTCCAACTTAATGAGGAAGTTATACTATTTGGCAACCCAAATCAATCTGGAACTATCAAAAAGGCAAATTCTGATTCTGATTCCTGAAATTATAGAAACATTAAGGCAAATAAGACTTGAACATCTTATATTTTTATTGTACGTCATTGCCAAATGGTATAATGTCAGTGTGGTGAACCAGGTGTGGAGGAGGAAAGTGCCAAGCATTTAAATAAAGGCAGTTAGCATGGTGCCAAACAGGCACAAATGACGTTCAGCAAACTAGCTACTAAACACTCAGCAGCAAAACAAATAAAGCAACTACATAAAAAACACAGAAACACGCTGGCACGAAACAATGCTGGACGGACAGGGTGAGGAACGGGGAAGCTAAATAGCCAAGAGAAAGAGGGAAGTGGAATCAAGCGTGCGGAATGATTGTCCAGGGCTGCGTTCGGGCACAGTCGAGAGCTGGGACCATGACTGACGATGACAATTTATCCACCTGGAACCCCAAAGGGAGGGGTTCCAGGTAGATGTGTGACACTTTAATTGTGACGTTCTGTTTAGTTTTGTTCGGGTTCTTATTTCTGTTCTTCAAAGTAGCCTGTCATTTTGTTCTGACTGTTTCCACCTGTTTTTTATTAGCCCTCATTTGCTCCCTATTTCATCTGCCCAGATTCAGGGACGCCACTAGAAAACCATAGTCAAGGTTGGCTGAAAGTATACCTGTCTAGTTTGTGTTAGACACTTATATGACTTTAATTCTATTCAAATAGGGAAATTATGTCCACTCTGTCCTCATCCATCCAACACCAACAGGCAACCAAAAGGCACAAAAGCAGCTGCACAATGTACCCAAAGAACTTTTGTAAACTATAGTTTATAGTAAATGAACATCAACATACAGTACATACTCTGTATCTAAGTGAGATTTCTCTGAATCATTCTGAATAATTTCAAAACAGTGTGAAGTCATGAAAAAAAGGAACATTTAATAACCGCATCTTCCTTCCTCTGAACAGAATGTGTTGCAATACCTTAACTTCAAATTCAAACAAACATGAATCGAACCGAAAAACCGAAGAATTTAACATAACTAATCTCAAACCGGCGATATCGACACGTTCAACAGCAAATTTGAAAAACGTTTTGTACCGAGAAATTAACGTTTATGTGATCATCCACATTTATGATGCTTATGAGTTACATACAAATGTTAGCTAGCATATCATTAATAGGAAATTCATATTTTCATTAGTTGGCTAGTGATGTAGCGAAAAAATACAACCATCGGGGGCTAAAACCCCCCCTAAAATAGGCCTAGTTACGTCCCTGGTCGAGTTAGTGTGTTTTGCCTGCTGTCATGTGCCTGCCTGTTTTTTTGCCTGTCTAAGTTAATTTGTTAAAGCCTTCGTCACCCTTTAGCTCTGCGCCTGAAGCCTGCTTTCACAAAGCAATACAATACTCTCATGTAATATGAATGCTTTACACAAATCAGCTGACACTTTTATTCAAATTAACACCAATAGTTTGTATTGATTGGTGAGATTGAGTGATAATGTGATTTGTGGTTATTACTGACATTAATATATACAGTAATGTTCAAATGTTTGGGGCAACTTGGAAATGTTCTTGTTTTTCAAAGAAAATAAATTATTTGCCCATTAACATAAAATGTATCCGGAATGCATTGGAAGTATTGTTAATGTTTTCTGTTATGCACAAAGCCCAGAGGAGAGAGCGCAACACCCCACTACAGGTGAAGCCCCACGACCCCAAAAATTGATTTGGGGTCGTGGGTGTGAATACAGATGACAGAGGCAGGACTACCGTTCACAAGGATATTTATCACAACTGTAATTTAGGGAAAAGGGTCTGGACAGGAAAGTAAAATAATCCCAAACCCCTAATCCTACTTTACCTGCCAAACAAAGAACTAACCTAACTAGCACCGAAGCTCTAACCAAAATACATGGGGTGGTCCGCCCAGTTCTTACCTAGTGTTTTTAGACCGGGTAAAACGACAGGTGGTGTATGCCCCAAGACCTCTCTACCTAAAGCACAATCGTTTCCAGAGGGAAGGGGAAAGCCAACAAAAAAGGTTTAACCCTAATAATAGTCAGAACAACAAACAACAGGGCAAATGCATTTCTCTCAGCACCACACAAATCTAACACCATCAAAGCCCTACTTAATAACTAATGTTATCACAACTCACAAACAGCATTACTAACCCTAACCTTCACACCAATCAGCTGCAACCACTAATGAGCAGGCAGATTGAGCTCTCCAATCAGCCAGAAATCCCACCAATCAGCTGCTTTCGGCGATCAAGAAGTCAATTAGCCTGCAACAACCACACAGGGAAACAAGGCACAAACACACATACGAACACAGAGCAACAGAAAGCACTGGGGTGGGGTAACGTTTCAACGGTCACATTTCAATGGAATATCTACACAGGCATAGAGGTCCATTATCAGCATCTGTCGGTCCTGTGTTCCAGTGGCACGTTGTCTTTGCTTCTCCAAGTTTATCATTTTTAAAGGATAATTGATCATTAGAAAACAATTTTGCGATTATTTTATCGCAGCTGAAAGCTGTTGTGCTTGTACACTGTTTTGCACTACTTCCTTGTGTACTACAGAAGAGGACAAACTGGCTCTAACCAGAATAGAAAGTTATGTATCAGGACCCGGTGCCCAACTGAGCAAGAGACAAATACATTAGAATGTCTAGTTTGAGAAACCAATGCCTCACAGGTCCTCAGCTGGCAGCTTCATTAAAACAGTACCCATGAAATGGACTCCAGGATGCCAGCCTTCTTGGCAGAGTTGCAAAGAACTGGCATTATCTCAGACTGGCCAATAAAAAGAAAAGGTATAAGATGGGCAAAAGAACAGACATTGAACAGGAAATCTGGGAAAAAGGCCCCGGGAAACCCCTCTTGCTATTAAGACAGATGTTTTTAATGTGGATTTTGTGTTTCGGGTATCATCACGGCATATATGGATTTTTAAACTGACAATGAAATGTTATATATAGTACGTTGGGCACAATTTCTGTAACTTCCTTCTAAACTAGAATAGAGCATTTTATTATCTGGTGGTAATGACATTTTACCTTGGATATTTGGGGAAACAAATTAAAATATGCCACAATTAGATGTTGTTTTCAGACAGAGTGAAGAAAACATTCAGATAAATAAAAAACTGTTTCAAGATGTTTCATTTTCCCCAAAACACTACCAAAAGTGCCAGTTTTTGCAACGTCACCCATATAAAACAGTGAAGATTGCAAAAATTAGCAAGTATTACAAAACACAATGCAGTATGATAGACTGCCTTGAGTGGTTTCAGTTCTGATTCTGGTGCCTGCATGTATAGCAAATCACTGAAGGACTGACATAAAAGTGGTCTGTACAATTTGTTGACTTTTATATGTTGAGTACACAGTATTGCAGTAGCCTTTATATTATGGACCAGGAGAAAAGCTAAACTGATGCAATCTTATGTCTTCTCTTCTCCTGTAAGGACAGTGTGGAGGTGAACCTCTAGCTCAGTGAATGGAAACAAATTGGAAACAATCATGTGAAGTGAAACCTCCAGCAACCTTTCCCTTTGGCATCTTTTGAGTTCCAGAACTAGAAATGTTTTGCTGGGGAACAGGTGGAAAGCCTGACCTCCTTGTAATGTCTGCAACACCTCTCCAGATATAGTTAAGACAGAATATATATATATATATATATATATATATATATATATATATATATAGCCTGTGCGACTTCAATGTTTTAATTTAATCCACTACAATAAAACCTAACTTGAGAGAAGCTACTGCTTGTCGCCTTGCTAGACACTAACAAAGCTCTCTTTTGTCTTTGAGATACTGGTTATAAAGATGCAGAGGATTCCTTGAGATGTTTGGGTAGATTGATTGTGATGTTTGTTTTAAGGTACTGTACAGTAATTTGATTATCTGTCTGGTGTGAACATGAGTTATAGTTACTGCGTTTCACGCCACAGCCAGATTCTACCTGCACTTGTGGGCAGATACTAATGTCAAGCCCTGGTGATAACCATTTATTAATCATTTACAAATGCACTAACTAACGCTGTGTACTTTCATTTCTTCTTGTTGACACAAGGTGGTAATTACTAATAGGCAATTAGTTTGCTACTGTTAATGTATGATAATACATCACCTGAGAGAACACAACCCAATTAACTAAAGTGAAAGTATCAAGTTTGCACCCCCAGTCCCGATTTATTAAGTACATATTGGCTGTCCATACAGGAAAGGAAGTGGAACTGGAAAAGAGGGTTTTGTATATTTTTATGTTTGTGGTTTTGTAAGTGTCACGGTACGGTGATTTGCGGCTAGTGCCGTAAATTAAAATAAAAATACAAATCCTGAAAAAAGTAAGAAACCAATAATGAATCATAATCCATCTGATGATCTTAAGTCTACTTAATGATCAGATTTATGGCCAGTGTTATTTCGATTACTGTCTGTACTCTCTGGTTTGCTCAGGCTTGAGTTCATCAGGTACCCATAAAAGGAAGTACAGTTGTCTTCCCCTTAGAATTAAATACTTCAAGAAGGTGCAAACTGGCTATTTGGCTTTTTTTTTTTTTTACCCAATAATTGGATAATATTTGGGGCATCAAAGAAAAGAATTGGCCAGTGGGCAAGTTGGTCTATCCTTCTAAGCCGCTGTCAGACTTCGGAATTGAGCCCAAAGATGACAATTTCTACAATCAAATCCTCTATGCCTACTTTCCCACATATACATTCCTGAAAAAATTAATCATGAAGATAAAACCTTTGCCGTCGTTGGAGGCTTCACAAGAAATGATGAGCTGGTGTGTCAGAAATGCCAGGGCTGATTTCTGGTTAGCCCACATTAATACTAGCATGAACTTCACCAGGAGGTATGCAGCAATGCTACATGCTTGCCAAAAGAAAAGAGAGGAATTAATGAAATGACTCATTGGATTAAGGTGTTGAATCAAGTTAAGTTACTGGCACGCATGTTTCTGGATAGTTGTTTACTGATAGAAATATGTTGTTTTTCAGAAAATACATGAAAATTAAAATAATGTTATCCCGCATCTCTGAAAGGGAATGTGTGTGGGGGCGTTCAGCTTCCACGAAGGGCACGGCATTTTTAAATGCAAGGAGGACACTGTGGCACTCCTTGGTGATGTACACACCGTTTGAGCTACACAAAAGGTGTAATTTGGGTGATGCTTTTGGCAACCTTTCAGGCAGAGTGAGGTTAGACCAAGTGTACAGCCAGACGATACATCAGACTATACTTCTAAATGTTACATGGTCATTAGAAAACACACACGCCTCATTTCTTCCATTTCTCATTGTCCTTGCAGTGGCTAATGTGTTTGGGCGTTTGTAATGCTACATTAGCTTCTCTACTGCCTAAAAACCTGTGGGTATATTAGCTTCTCTACTGCCTAAAAACCTGTGGGTATATTAGCTTCTTAACTGCCCAAAAACCTGTGGGTATATTAGCTTCTTAACTGCCTGAAAACTTGCAGGTATATTAGCTTCTCTACTGCCTGAAAACCTGTGGGTATATTAGTTTCTCTATGGATATATTAGGTTCTCTTGGCCATAGTCCTTTTTCAGGGTGCGGAACCATCTTACATCATGTTGTATAATACATTTCTCTTTAAGCAACACCCTATCATTATACTGTAATGAATAATAAGGAAGTGAAAAGCATTTTCACTTTGTGTCTTTTAAGTTAGATGACAGATAAATAGCATTGATATGATCCAACCCCACAAACATTTCCTTGTAGCACAGAATGTATGTGTTAGTGTGGCCCTGGCTAATTAGAAAGACAGCTAATTTCAATGATTTATACTTAAAGGTATTAAAGTAATACGTTTTTCAAAAGTGTACATTACTGGGTGAATTATAAGAAACATTTTAGGCAGAAAAAATATTTTAAATCTTATTGTTAGTATTAATGTGTATTCCCATTATTGCAGTTTCTTATTAATCAAGGACAGCTTGCCTGTTTTGGGAATCAATGTTTTAAGTAATTTTTTATGAAGGCTGATTATTGTGTAGTTTTTCCACCACTAGTTGTAAAGAAACAAACAATGTAGTAAATAATTCCAGGAACAGAATCCTAATATTGATCCAACAGTTTCAGATGCAAAAGAAGCGATTCTACAAGCTATTAAAGAAAAATATTGGTTTGTATTAGCCAGAGAACGAAAGAATGGTTTTGGTTGATTGAGTTTATAATCACATAACAGGTTACTATATAATAGAGAACAGATGTGGTTAAAAACATTTACAATTTCAGCACCTGAAATACTACGGCAATATCTGTTCTCTGTATGGCTTTATCTGTGTAATTAATTTAGGGTGGAGTCTACAGTTATGTGGGATGTCAGGGTGGAGTCTACAGTTATGTGGGATGTCAGGGTGGAGTCTACAGTTATGTGGGATGTCAGGGTGGAGTCTACAGTTATGTGGGATGTCAGGGTGGAGTCTACAGTTCTGTGAGGTTGGGGGG
>JACXGJ010012228.1:0-18327 GCA_016801105.1 Esox niger | reverse complement strand
ACCCTCACTGTAACCACTAAACCCCCATTATAACCCTCACTGTAACCACTAAACCCCCATTATAACCCTCACTGTAACCACTAAACCCCCATTATAACCCTCACTGTAACCACTAAACCCCCATTATAACCCTCACTGTAACCACTAAACCCCCATTATAACCCTCACTGTAACCACTAAAACCCCATTATAACCCTAACCTTAAGCACTAAACCCACCAATAATCTCCTGTAGTTTTATTGTGCATCCCATTGCCTCCTCCCCTGTAGGGTCGTGTGTAGGCTCTGGTCTGGAGTAGTGCAGTGTAAAGGGGATGTGGAGCCATTTGGGACAGGGTTTTATACTCATTCATTTAGTTTTTATTTTAGTGTTTGTGAGATGATTAATTTACAAGTTATCTTGTTCTTTACAACAAACAAGCAGGAGGGGGTGAACAGGGTTAATCTGTGTGAAGATTCAGCCAATTATACTGGAACTGTTCACTGTCTTCGAAAGTAATGAAAAACTGGTAACACGTTGGCCATTTACATGTGTATTTACAATTAAACAGGACCAAAGAGAAGAGGGGGGAAAAATTGCAGTTGTGTGTTGGGAGGATCCAAAATGACCAGGAAACAGTTGATCGTTTCTCAGTATTCGTTTGATTTATTACCGGCTCAAGTTGTGTTCAATTTGCAGTGTACACGTTTTCTTAGTAATTATGCTGCAGTCCACCAACCGTATCGCAGCAGATAACTGCCCCTGGCTGCATGTAGTTTACCCTGCTGTAAAACATCTCCTGCATCTGAATGCAATGGATCCAGGACAGGGACATCTATCACACACACACATTGCTGAAAAGGTTTCCTATTTAAGCAAGGTGCAGAGGTAGTCAAATACCAAGCTATGAAGTAAGAGAACAAATAAATTATGGAAATAGATACACACACACACACACACTCCCAGAGTCTACATCCAATGTGTGATTTAAGTGTCTATTTAAAATGTGTTTTACGAGTTAGAGTTTTGTCGTAACTCATTCTAATGTTAGTGCTTTTTCACTTTCAGTTTATTTCTTATTTATTAACTTTTTAAAGGTATAACAGAAGTGAAAAGTGGGGAGGGGAACTCTGTGTCTGTAATGTTTTTCTGTCACTTTCTGTTTAATTCCTCGGTCTGTCTGCCCCCACCCCCAGTCTCTCTACAAAGGACATTGAAGCTCGGGTAGAAGCCTTGGGCCTGTTGGCCACCTTGAAGTCTGACCCTGAGGCATTCTACAGTCACATGTCAAAATATGTTCTGCCCAGTGTCGAAGGAACTGACCTGGCTAGGTACAGACTCCTTCATTCTGTTTGGATGATTGATGGATTGGCTGGAATGTTGATTGATTAGTGGATTGATTAGTGGTTTGGTTGATTGGCTACTTTGTGTATTAAGTCTCCTCTCTTTCCTATCTAGACTGTTGTTTTTCTATACTTTGTTGGAAGCGGCTGGTAGTGGTTGCCATGCCTCTACCATTTCTCCTGAGACCCACGTCAAGCTGCTGAAGAAGCTACGCGCCGTTGCTAACGGTAATCCTACGTGCGAACTGTCCAATCGAAAGCACGCTCTCATTCATTTCCATCGAGAGCCAGTGAATCATGGCGACAGCGGGCCGAGCTGATACCGACTGTTGAGAGTTGACATTTTCAACTTTATGCTAACTTCCAGCAAGCGAGCAGTGATGAGTTTGGCGACTACCAATGGCAGGGCAGATGTTCTGCGTGTCTTCATGTCGTTTTGCTTTTCTACTTGCTAGCTAAAAACTCGCTAGCTAAACTTATAATTGCAGTGTCTGGTTTCCCTGCTATTTATAATGCTTCTCTGGCTTCAAACCAATATAATTCGAAAAAAATTATGCACCTAAGGTTTCAGAGATTGTTGGGATCGCGGGTGAGTGATTCATGCATGAAGTAAAACTAAGTAAATTGCTATTTGAACATTGACAAATCGTTGACTTGGCATCGTCTAATACATTTTTATTCAAATACTAAATATTTATTCATATTTGCAGAGACTGATGTTTCCTATTTACTGGTTAACTGGTTGTCGCTGGCATAAATTAGGAATATACGCCCTGCCCGAGCAGGCAGTGAGAGATTGAGCGATTTGCAAATTGAGCGAGCGGACAGTGTGCACTGCATGTAGTCCTGCCCAGAAGAACACACAGAATCATTTTTGCTGTTATAGGAACAGTATATATTTATTATTTTAATTTTAATGCTTTATTCATTATTTAAATGCAACACAAGTGTTATATTTATTATTTAAACATTGTATGAATGTTATATTGGTTATTTGAACATTGTATGAATGTTGTATTGGTTATTTTGATGTTCCCTCAGGGCTAAACTACCTCAAGCTAACAGACGGGGTGTGCGACCCCTTGGATGCTCTGGAACCAGTTCTAACCAGTCAGAATGTCCTGTCCATTTCCAAACTGGCCAATCAGCTTCCTCGCCCAGGAGGAGGCGTGGTCTCGGCCAGCACGGTTCATGCTACATGGCTGAAGAAGCTGTTTTGGATGGGCGACCCACAGGTTTTATTTCTGTTATATTAATCCTGCATAATTTAGTTGATTATCAATAATCAACAGCAATTATACCAATTATTAAGAGAAAGGAATTACCCCAACATTATTAACAACCCGTCAACCTCCAAAAAAGCATATTGTATCCTTTAGGTGTTATATAGAGATAATGATGATGATGATGCATCCCCAGGTATTGAAGAGACCCCCCCAGACGGACCAGGACTTCCTCCATGCATATGACACCTGTGCCAAATACCTGGACAGACTTCTCCCTGCTGACGCTGTCCACTTCCTGGATGATATCACATTCTCTGAGCAAGCAGCCAATAAGGTAAAGATTTGTGGATGGTTACATTAGGTCAGATTGAACAGCAGGACGGTTGTCGATATCAAGCCCTGATAGGTTAACATCCTCAAGAGGAGGTGTACAATCTCACGCTACAAAGACAGGAAGTAGAATCCTCCTATGAGTTGTTGTCCCTCTTCCTCTCTCTCTTCCTTCTTCTACTTCCCATTTATTTTCCTCCCTCCATCTCTCTGCATCCTGTCCCTCCCTCTCTCTTTACACACTGTCCCTCCCTCTCTCTCTTTACACACTGTCCCTCTCTCTCTTTACACACTGTCCCTCTCTCTCTTTACACACTATCCCTCCCTCTCTCTCTTTACACACTGTCCCTCTCTCTCTTTACACACTGTCCCTCTCTCTCTTTACACACTGTCCCTCTCTCTATTTACACACTGTTCCTCCCTCTCTCTTTAAATGCTGTTCATCCCTCTTTACACACTGTTCCTCATTCTGTTTCTTTGCATGCTGTTCCTCCCTCCCTCTTACTTGCTCTGGCATTTGGTCTCTTGTATTTTCTCCAGGAGAGGTGATTACCCATAACCCATCTCAGGGCCTGTCTGGCTGATTTTGTCTTACATTTGCCAGGTGTTTAGCAGCCCCGTTCCACACAGCCTGTCTTTTCTCCAGACCAGGGGTGTGTTATAGGCAGGTCTTGATTCATTTTTTTCTTATTTTGGTGCCAGTCACTGGTATTCTTCCATTGCGTCGTCTCTGTAAAGGGCAAGGAATCATTCTAATTTGCTCAATGCTTTCCAATGCTGAGCTCTACGCTGGCATTTTCTTGTAGAATCTAAGTGGCTGCTAATACATTTTGGAGCAGTTACCTTGCTGATGGTTGAGTTTCAATTGTCTCTGGTGCCTACAATTAACCACAGCAATAACAGGACACTAACAGTATGTTTCTGTACTATCCTTCAGCGCTATCTTCCATGGAACTGGTTTCTGTCAATATATCTGGGCTGCTAAACTGCTATAAAGGCCGGAAAACATCTGTTTGATTTCTTTCAGACATTATTTTAGCAATTTTGGTTTGTATTACAAATGCTCATTGTTGACGTTGGAATAAAGCAAAAGTTGATCTGGAAAATTCCACATCATTGTAATTGTCCTTTAACAGGGAATCTGTCTGTCTGGAATGTGTGTCATCTTTGATAAATACAGCCAACATCTGCTGCTATTTCATACGAATAACCAATAAAGCCTGATGGTGTTTTTCTGTTCATTTGCTACCCTGAAGTAAAATGTACGCGTAGCAAACAGGCAAGCCCGGTAACTCCGATAATCACACTCAACAGACAGCACAAGTAACGTGCAGGGCCAAGCAGTGTGCGCTTTAGCGGCGAAACATTAGCATTAACTATGGCGTTGTTTTGTGAGCTACGTTACATTACCACAGATGGGACAGCATCAATGTATCCCGCAAGACGAGAGTCGGGAGCTTTGTTTCTACGACATGGAACCAGTTTGCGTGCAGACGTTTTTTGTTAAAAATGCAAGTGGAATCGGTACTGTAGATCCCTTGAATGTGTCAAGTCAATATATTTTTGTTTTCTCATGATTTGGTTGGCTCTAATTGTTTTGCTGTCTCTGGGCTCTGAGCAGTCTGTTTGTGAACGGAGACCCAAAACCATCTGCTGAGTGGGCTCTTGTCTAGATTAATCCCTTTGTAGATGAGGGCTTTGTTATGGAAGATTTAAATATTATTTTCCTTTCGGTGGAAGTGGAATTGAACGTCTCTTTCAAATGTTGATAATTATCAGGTATAATCAGAGATGCACCATTGTAAAACTGTAGGCCTATATTTGGGTGGAAAAGGTCTCAGTTAGCAGATCTATGCTTGGTGTTTGGGCCCCAGAGCTGGGAGCTGGGAGAGGGCGTGGTCTGCTGGGAGAGGGCGTGGTCTGCTGGGAGAGGGCGCGGTCTGCTGGGAGAGGGCGCGGTCTGCTGGGAGAGGGCGCGGTCTGCTGGGAGAGGGCGCGGCCTGCTGGGAGAGGGTGCGGTCTTGACAACTTCTTCCTAGCACTTTTTTCTCTCCCTCATCTTTCATACCTCCCTCATCTTTCTTCCTTGCTCCCTCTTATTTCAGGCAGTTCTCTTGGTCTTTGTTTACCAGCTATTCCAGTTCCACCTTTTTCTCTGGGTGCATTCATCC
Source organism: Esox niger (assembly GCA_016801105.1). Classification (NCBI taxonomy): domain Eukaryota; kingdom Metazoa; phylum Chordata; class Actinopteri; order Esociformes; family Esocidae; genus Esox; species Esox niger. The sequence continues at coordinate 13,278 of JACXGJ010012228.1, read as the reverse complement.
CTAATTACCGATGGGGGGTTGGGGATGTTGGATGGTGACTGTGCTCTTGGGGCTGCTTGTTTTTGGTGGATGATTTGACTGTCTTACAGAGGCAGTGTGGCTGTGGGCTCTGCGTCAAATTAATAACAAGACGCTGACTTTTCTCCCGCTCATCCTACTCGCTTCTCTGTTGAATTGTGTCTGAGTCCCGATGAAGCAGTGTTCAGTTTTGCCTCCTCATTGCTGTTCCTGGTTGTTACACACTGATCAAGGCTTTGCTGGTGTCCCTACTGTCCACAGTGTTGATAGGCCCGTTCCCTGCAGCCGCCCAGGGCCTTGCATGGGACTGCCTGAGGATGGCCTGTGTGGAAAACATGTATGTAATGTGGTCTCAGCCTTTTCCCCAAGGAGGTTGTCTGTAATTATTCTCTGCCTTTTCATCTTTCATTTCTCGGGGGCGATGGATTATGGCAACACAGGTGACCCTGGGCATTAGTCCCTGGAGGGATGTGCCCTTCGTCCAGGCTTGTTCTGATTCCGTTTCAATCTTTATTTTACATATACGTAGATTTTTGGTGGCATTTTATGGTTTTCGCTGAGAAGAGAGACTGGTTTTAGGGTGGGTGTTGAACAAACAGCCGGTCTGACTGAAGCCCAGGTTAGTGTCACAGTGGAGCCAGGTTACAGCCCACCAGAAAAATACCTTATGTCCCTCTTCACTCCTCAAGATTTGGAGTTTGATTTGGCGTGAAAGGTTATGCTGTAGACCATAGTTACCTTTTATCCAACTCTATTTGTTTTTCCAATTCTCGTCCAACACGGGGGCGAGAAAAGAACACAGCAAAGAAATGCGTATGTGTGTTACCCATCTCTTAATTCAATGAGATGCAAAGAGCTTCACTGGCATGAAAAACATCTGTTTACATTGCCAAAGGCAGTGGGGAACAAGCCAGATATAATCGATGTGAAAACCTGTCTCCTAGCTAAGTGTTGGTGTGCGTTCGGAGGTGATGAAGAGGGCGATGAAGGCTCTGCGCCAGCTGGGAGAGAAGACAAAGAGAAGAGGTGGGGACGTCGGGGAACATGGCGGAAGCTCTGTTTTTGGTTTCCATGACGCCCTCTCGCACCTGCAACAGTCCCTGTTCCACTTGGACTCGCTTGGTGACGCCTTCATCCAGTCATTGAAAGGCAGCAACCAGGTAGCAAATCGACTGCCCCCAAACACTTTCCCCTTCATCCAACTCCGCCCCTTGCATAGATCCTGAGGAGGGACTTAGTTTTTAGGTTGATCAGTCAGATCCTGTTATTTCTATCTTGACTTGCAATGTTACACAGAACACACCCTGATCTACCTGAGAACTAATTCCCTCCTAAACCCTGATCTACCTGGGGACTAAGTCCCTCCTAAACCCTGATCTACCTGGGGACTAAGTCCCTCCTAAACCCTGATCTACCTGGGGACTAAGTCCCTCCTAAACCCTGATCTACCTGAGGACTAAGTCCCCCCTAAACCCTGATCTACCTGGGGACTAAGTCCCTCCTAAACCCTGATCTACCTGAGAACTAAGTCCCCCCTAAACACTGATCTACCTGAGAACTAAGTCCCTCAACCCTGATCTACCAGAGAACTAAGTCCCCACTCAACCCTGATCGACTTCAGAACTAAGTCCCTCCTAAACCCTGATCTACATCAACATTAAGTCCCTCCTCAAACCTGATCTACCTCAGAACTAAGTCCCTCCTCAATAGCACACACACACACACACACACACACACACACCCACAATCTCCCTCATCTCCTTCTCTCTCCTCTCTCAGGGTCGTCTGCAGGCCTATGGCCGTTCTTATGACCTGTCCCGTTCGGATCGCTCCAAGGTCCAGGCGTTGGCCGTCACCATGGCAACAGATGGAGAGCCTCTCGACCAAATTGGAGCTCTGTTGCGCGTCGCCGTTGGTGACCTGGACTTGTCAATCAAATCCATTCTTCAGGTGGCTGTAGAGAAAATAGTCTCCGCCCTCAGGTACACACAGTTCCCCTTATACGTGCTCCCTCTCTGACGACAATGAAGTGAATGAAATGCATGTTCAGTTGGAACATGTTTTGGCCCTGAAAATATCCCTGGTTGTTAGTGTGTCTGAGGTCAATGTCCAATGTGTTGGCAGCTATTTGATTTGACTTCAGCAGACTCTTCATCAGAGTAAATCTGAGCACTTCAGACTGGGTTCAGCCGTTGCTGGCAACGTCTACATGCATGTGTTTCTATTATAGGTAGCGTATTGTTTTGTTAGATACTGAAAACACACTTTCATCAAACTGTTGGTAAGCAACTGCTTGCTAAGTTTAAGGTCAGGTTTATTGTTTTTAAAAAGCTGCATTTTATTGTGCTTCTGGGTGTGTATGTTTGTGTACGTTTCTGTGTGTGTATGTGTGCTTCTGGGTGTGTGTGTGTTTCTGTCTGTGTGTGTCTGTTTCAGTGTGGTTATAGGTGTGTGTGTTTCTGGGTGGGTGTCTGAGTTTCTGCCTGTCTGTGTGTGTGTGTGTGTGTGTGTGTGTGTGTGTGTGTGTCTGTTTCTGCGTGTTTGTGTTTCTGTGTGTATATGTGTGCGTTTTGTAGCAGAGTGGAGTTGAGTCAGGGGAAATTACGTTTTTCTTCTCTGTCGTTGTGAAGAATTGGCCTCCTCTGGCGACACACACACACACACACACACACACACAATTCCTCCCCAGCAAACCAGAAAGTGCTGTATTGACCCTGTAGAAGTGCACACAGACACACAGACACATGTATGATCATCTGTCTCACCTGAAGCATGTATGTATGTTCTGGTTGCCAGTGGAGACGAAGAGGCACTGAAGGATTACCCAGAACCCCTCAGGGTTTTGGAGGCCATGATCACAGCCGTGCACAACAATGTTCAGAGCGGGTGAGACACACACTGACGAAGACACACAAATACTAACACACACTGACGAAGACACACAAATACTAACACACACTGACGAAGACACACAAATACTAACACACACTGACGAAGACACACAAATACTAACACACACTGACGAAGACACACAAATACTAACACACACTGACGAAGACACACAAATACTAACACACACTGACGAAGACACACAAATACTAACACACACTGATGAACAAACATGCACATACACACAGAAACATGCACAAACACACACATACACACAGAAACATGCACATACACATACACACACAAACACACACATACACATTGACACTGTTGTCATGCCCAGTGCACCTGGTAGCGGTGTGATTTAGCCCTGTCTCTCTCCCACAGGGACTCTGAGGTTGGTTCTGATGATCTGTTAGCGTGGCTACGGCCGTTCTGTGGTGACAGTTCTCTAGCGGTACGGCCCCGCATCGAGGTTCTCCAGATCCTGGAGAACAACTTCAGTCTGCGAGACAGTGATGTTCGTCTACTGCTGCTTTACAGAACCCAAGCTGTGCTGAAAAATACACAGGTAACACGCATGCATGCATGCACACACATGCACAACAAGGTCACTCAGTGCCTGAGTGACCTTGTATCAGTGATCAGTGACACTATTATTGCAAGCTATTAAACAAAGATGTATGTGTGTGTGTGTGTGTGAGGAAGGGGTGTTTGTATATCGTGTGTGTGAGAGCAACGTGTGTGTGAGAGTTGTGTGACTGCACTCATTCGGGTAAGGGTGTGTGTGCATACACACATGTGAGAGAGAGGTGTCTGTTTTTTCGGGGTTTCCTGTGTTCTGTAATGAGACTTTTAGCAGGAAACTGGGTCACAGTCGAGGCTTTTCAGGCACACACTTTAAAATCTGGACCTCCAAGACGGTTCACTATTTAATCCTGATTGGTGCAGTAAGAATAAGGTAGAAGAGAAAAGCAGCGGTCTCCAGACCTCATAGGGTAACGGCTGGAAAAGAAAAACCATCCAGACCTTGTAGGGTAACGGTTAACCTCTGGTTAAAGTGGTCTACCCCTCCCTACGAGGACTGTACCTGTCATGCTGATCGGAAGTTCTTTGTTTGAACCAAGAAACATTCTTCAGTTTAGTACATATTTTTTGATATCTGTTAGCCCTTTCATACAAACAAAGAGACCCATCTGACACACAAACAGTCAGCTCTTGTGAACCCCTAGATCTCCTTAATCAGTTAATTAATCTCGTTATATGAAGTACTGCAAAAGATCCTGCAGTCATGCTCACTGTTCAGGGGAATTCTCTCTATTTTCACTGAGCATTTGTTCAACAAAAAAATCTTAATTTTTTCTTGTATGCGGTGGTGTTGAGTGAGACACACGGGGGGGTGTGAAAGGAGAATGGCTAGAGGGAGCAACAGATGACGAGGGGGGAGGGAGGTGCAGGGGGAGGTGTTAGTATTGTCGCTCTGCCCCCCAAGGTCCCCAAACTAATCAGTACCACTCTGAAATGGCCCTTCAGCTGGCAATGCCACGTACACACACACACACACACACACACACACAGACACACAGACACACACACACACACACACACAGCCTGGTCTGCTATGACTGACCCCCTCCCTATGACAACTTGAAGACCTCTTTGCTTGTTTTTTTTCTCCATCCGTCCATCTCTCCAGTTCTCAGTCTTTTGTTGTTGCCGTGTTGTTTTGTCGGAAACATCTGAACAGGGCTGTTGGATTTGTTCAAAGGCAAAGCGCAAGTTTAAAGAAACACACAACTAACAGATGCCGAAACAAACACTAACGGGTTGGAGAGATGGTGTGACAGAAGCGGAAAGTGTAGTAGGGGAGAGAGGATGGGGAAAGAAGACTAAAGTAGTGATTAAATACTGGAAGATCTGGAGGTGCCATTTGAAACTTCTTGAGGGGGTTGTACTTGCTTTGTAATATGAGTTACACGCCATCATCAGGAAATGAGCTCATCAAGGTGTTGACATTATTGTGGAAGTGTCCATGGTCACCTGGAGAAAGGTAGATGACAACAGTGTTTACCTTGAATGGTTTACATCCACAGCCAGGAATTCGAAAGGCAACGTAGCAAATAAACCACAGCTACCACTGCTACCACTGCTACCTTGGCTACCTTGGCTACCACAGCTACCACGGCTAACACAGCTACCACGGCTACCACGGCTACCACTGCTACCACGGCTACCACTGCCAGATCCTGATGTACTTTAGGAAAAAACACCCAGAGCTAGAGAGAGCAGCTGGTGTAGCAGGGATTTCTAGTGTAATCCATGTCTAATCAGGTTTTTTCTATCCTTGTGTGGGACTGGGAACCCTGAAATCCAAGTTTTCTAAATCTATCTCTAATCCTAAAACTGTTAATGGCTAAACCTCAAAGTAACTCCAGTTCTCAAACTATGTCCATTTATACCTTTTTACTCCAAACCCCTGAGCTGTAGTGGGGACCTGTTTAAAAGACCTGTGGAGACCCAATTGTCAGGTTCTACTACCTTTGTGGGGACCTACCCCCATGTACACAGGCCTAGATCACTCACCCTCCTACAGACACACACACAGCCTTGAGTTGAGTTATTAATGAGCCCTATTCAAATCCTGACATTTGGGCAGTTGGGCACAGAAGTGATTGGAGGGTAGGAGGGAGGGATGATGGGATGGATGGATGGATGAGGGCCGCGAGGAATGGATTTTGTGACTTAGTTGAGAAGACAGAAGAACGACGAAATGTCAATCCTGTCTGATGGAGGAACAAAATAAGATTCTACCATCTTATAAAATACCATATACCTCCTAATAATCGACCATGTTTTTATAAAATACCATAAACCTCCTAATAATCCTTCCTGTAATAAAATGCAATAAACTTCCTAATAATCCACTGTTATGAAATACCATAAACCTCCTAATAATATACCCTGTTAGGAAATATCATAAACCTCCTAATAATCTACCCTGCTATGAAATACCATAAACCTACTAATAATCTACCCTGTTATGAAATACCATAAACCTCCTTAATACCTAACCTCTGTACAAAGTATTCTTGACACAGATTCGTGAGGAAAAAAGGAAAACATAAACTTAATACCAAGCCAATAATGAACTGCTAACCAAAACCTAACCTAAACCATTACTGCCAATTCTAAGACTAAATGCAAATCAAAACCATTACTACCATGCCTTAAACTAACTGCTTGTCCTCCTGGAGTTTTGTTCCCCAACTGGATGTTAAGACATACACACGTGTAGTCAAACACACCAAACATACACACACTTACTTGTGCAGTTAGTGTGATTCCTCTTTGGACAGACATTTCTACGAATCCTGGGTAATGTGCTCTTATGGATTTAAAGCCTTCAAATAGAGTCGTAATATTTAGGCTGCTTCCTTCCAACCTATTTTGTACTGCATCGCTACAGAGAGGGAGGGAGGGGGCAAGCCACGTGGATCCATGTGGCTTGCTCCTCCATGTGGATTCATCCAAAATTCTTGTACAAACAAGCGTACCCAATACACACACACACACACACAATTCATTCTGATTCATAGAGACACACAGAATGTATCACACCCATTTCTACTGAAACACAATTCTGTTTTCCAGACACACACACACAATCTCAAGATCTTGCATACTATAAAATGTATCAGAAATACAGTGTAGACTTGTTGATATACAGCTGTAAACACCTGATTTTCTATGGAATATCTATGTAGGAATACAGAGGCCATTTATCAGCAACCATCAGTCCTGTGTTCCAATGGCACATTGTGTTTGCTAATTTAAGTTTAATTTTAAAAGTCTAGTTGATCATTAAACCCTTTTGCAATTTGCAAAACCCTTTTGTTATTTTGTGCTGATTTAAGAAGCAATAAAACTAGCCTTAAGACTAATTACATTTCTGGAGCATTAGCAATTGTGAGTCCGATTGCATGCTCAAAATGTCCAGAAAAAAAGAACTTTATTCTGAAAGTGTCAGTCTATCCTAGTTCTGAAAAATGCAGGCTATTCCCATCATAGATCAGCATAAACTGTCTCTAACCAGAATAGAAAGACGAGTGGGAGGCCCTGGTGCACAACTGAGCAAGTAAACAAATACAATAGTGTCTAGATGGAGAAAGGCACCTGACAGGCCCACAACTGGCAGCTTTATTAAACAGCACCTGCTCAAAACCAATCTCGGTGGCTTGCCGTCTGTCTCGGTGGCTTGCCGTCTGTCTCGGTGGCTTGCCGTCTGTCTCGGTGGCTTGCCGTCTGTCTCGGTGGCTTGCCGTCTGTCTCGGTGGCTTGCTGTCTCTGACAGGTGGATTGTGCTGATACACATTAGATCTGCAGAGAATACTGATGCTCAGCGAGTGGATGGAATATTACTGAAATGTGGTTAGAGATGGAGAAGGATGCAGGGAGAATAAAGAGCGATTGGGAAAGGAAGGGAAACTGCACATGACACCAAGTGTTTTTTCACTGGGATCAGACTGAATCTGACAAAAGGTGTATTCAATAGGATCAGACTGAATCTGACAAAATGTGTATTCAGTAGGATCAGACTGAATCTGACAAAATGTGTATTCAATAGGATCAGACTGAATCTGACAATGTGTATTCAGTAGGATCAGACTGAATCTGACAAAATGTGTATTCAATAGGATCAGACTGAATCTGACACCAAGGGTGTATTCACTAGGATCAGACTGAATCTGACAAAAGGTGTATTCACTAGGATCAGACTGAATCTGACAAAAGTTGTATTCACTAGGCTCATACTGAATCTGAATCCAAGGGTGTATTCACTAGGATCAGACTGAATCTGACACTAAGGGTGTATTCACTAAGATCAGACTGAATCTGACACCAAGGGTGTATTCACTAGGATCAGACTGAATCTGACACTAAGGGTGTATTCACTTTACTATACTAGGCAAGGAGTCACTTTTGAATTCAGGGAAATAACCGAAAATATGGCAATGTGTATGTGGGAAAAGTTGTTGGACTCTTTCTAAGCATATATAACGTTCAAATAAATAAAAATGTAGCTCTCTCCCTATGTCACAAGGTGATTTTGGGCCCCATCCTGAAGCGCTGGATAGAACCTTTTGAAATAACAAGAACCTGGAAATATTTCCAAATTAAACGCCAGTATCACATCTATATGTTACAGGCTAGATGTGAACACAAATTCAGTTTCATGACTGTATGAGACTAACAAACAAGCACAGATATTGTTTAGTGGGTCTAATAATTGACGTTGTTTAGAGAATTTTTATTAGTTTAGTTTGATCTCTGTGTGCTGCAAGTCCCAGTAAAGATTTGTCATATCGTCGTATCATGGTATTACTCCATAGTGACACACAACCAGTAATTATGTTCTGATTGTCAAAATGGCTTCAAACACATTTCCTTTTGGTCGTCCACTCACAGACATCCCTGCCAACGGCACACCCAGAATTTGATGTGTGAAAAGAGGAATCTTCAGAAAATTGTAATGATATTCAGATATTCAGACGTATAACGTTGCAATTTCAAAGTGTTTACAGAGTTACAGTTCTGATGAGGAAGTCAGTCAACTGAAATTATTGAAAATAATGAGATTCGTGCCGGTTCTATGGATATCACATGACTGGAAATACACATAGAGCTCTGGTGGTCGCAGGTACCTTTGATCCTGAGATTGCCAAGCCTGCTCACCGAGGGACACATCTACCCATGGCGCAGATCAAGAACTTGGACATTTTCAGCATTTTGGTGTTGTCTACAGATCCTTGTGAAATGTCCGTGCAGTGTCCTGCTTGATCGTGCTGATGGAGGTGATTTGGGCTCCCTGGGTCAATGTGGTCCCGTCTGGTCTGCGGTTGTGAGGCCGGTTGCCATACATTTCTCTGGCATTGGTGGTTGGCATGCCTGCAGTCAGCTGGCCAAGTTCCCTCAGACCACGAGACATCAGTGGCATTGTGTTGTATCGTGGCCTTTTATTGTCCCAAAACACAAGGCTCACCTCTGTGATGATCATGCTGTTTCATCAGCTTCTTGATGGGTAATCTTTACAAAAGAAAAATGCTCTCTAACAGGGATGTAAAGAAAAACATAAATGCTTGTGCAATTCTTCAGCGAAATAAGCTTTTTGCCAGTTAAGTACTTCAGTGAATTATTCAGTGGCCCTAAATATATCAAACAAAACGAAAGCACAAGAAAGATTAAAAATGAATCCTTGAATGAGGCCTTTTCATCAGAAGGAGTGTTAGTGGATCTTCAAGGAGAGCGAAATGCAATCTGTTAATTATGAGCTCATCTCCAATGGTTGTTTTGACAGCAAAAAACTGTCGTTTTCTGGTTAAAGATTTTGGAGGGTGCAGAAACCTATGGGGGGAGCAGCTGTTCCATCTGAGCCAGCAATCGGGAAGCTGATATTGATTAGAGACATGTTCCCCTCCGATCACACAGAGACACAGAGAGTTTCTTAAGCATTTATGTGAAATGCTGCAATGTTTATTCACAGAGGCAAGATTTGTGACCGGTTTTCATAAGAATAGGACAACCAGCGGAGCACAAACTACACCATAAACATAATCAATATATTTTTGTCATTATTTTCCTGTTTCATTTACAGTAACTACTTGCTCATTTTTACAATCCTCGACATACTGTAGCTATGAGATTTGAAATGCCTTTAACCTATTAAAAAACCTTTGTGTAAATAATGCTTACTTCTTTCCTCCCACTTCAGTTATTTATTTTTCATTTTATCTTATTTTCCACTTGCTTTGGCAATGTAAATAAATGTTTCCCATGCTTAATAAAACCCTTAAAATTGAAATTGATTTGAGAGGAGGTAAAGGGGGAGGCAGAATTATTGAGGGGGAGGGAGAGGAACATCAGAGAGAGGCCTGGAGAGCCAGGTGGAACATCCCTCCTGAATATACATGCTGTCTTTCACTTCAGTACAGGGATGATGGATGAGCTGGACTGGATGAGGTTTGCTGTGTCGCCACACAAATGGGTTTAATATTAAAATATTAACGCTGGTTAGGAGTAGCTCTTGAATTTTAATGACCAATGTCAAGATGTTACAAGTGACTTCTCTCTCTCTTGCTCACTTGCTCTATCTGCCTGTCTCTTTCTGTCTCTCTTAGTGTTTCTATCGTGGTCTCTCTTTCACGCTGTCTCTCACTCTATTTCATTCTGTCTCCATATTTCCAGGACTAGATGTACTGTCTTCCTCTTCTTTTTCTTTTCTTGTTACTATTTTTCTTTTTTACCCTTCTGTCCTCAATTCTTCATCCTCAACTCCACCCCAAAATCTTTCCTCGTCTCCTTCCCTCCTTGTCTTCTCTCCTTTACACCTCCCCAAAAACATCTTCACTTCCTTTCTAATGGGATCATCTCTTTTTATATCTGTGTCTGTATCTCTCTCTGTCTTTATCTATCTAAGTCTCTGTCTCTGTTTCTCTTTTCCAATACAAAATCCTTTATTGCAAAAAATAAATTCCATTAGTAAAGAACACAGGCTCTTCCGAAGATATTCAGACCCCTTTAAATTTCTGCACATTCAGTTTTGTTATAGACTGAATCTTTATTAATATAGTTTGAATTCTTATTAATTCAGTTTATTCATCTAGCTTTTGGCAGAGATCACTTTGAGTCTTACTTGGGTGTGCCTTTGACATTTTCAGACCTTGTTTTGAGTCTTTTAGGGTTTGCCTCTATGGTATTTGCAGACCTGTCTTTGAGTCTTTCTTGGGTGTGCCTCTATGCTTCTATGAAATTTTCAGACCTTGTTTTGAGTCTTTTTTAGGGTTTGCCTCTATGCCTCTATGCCATTTGCAGACCTGGCTTTGAGTCTTTCTTGGGTGTGCCTCTATTCTTCTATGAAATTTTCAGACCTTGTTTTGGGCAGTTTCTTCTGTTCTTCCTTGTAGTGGTCTGTCAGATTGGATCTGACATTGGAACTGCAATCTTCATGTATCTCCACAGGTTCAGTAGGGTTCAAGTCTGATCTCTTTCTGGGCCACTGAAAACACTGCAAGACTTGGTAACGAAGCAACTCCAGTGTTGACTTGGCTGAAAACACTGTAAGACTTGGTAACGAAGCAACTCCAGTGTTGTCTTGGCTGAAAGACACTGTAAGACTTGGTAGAGGATCTGGTCCCTTATGAATCCCTCCTCAGTGTGAGACAGTAGAGGATCTGGTCCCTGATGAATCCCTCCTCAGTCTGAGACAGTAGAGGATCTGGTCCCTGATGAATCCCTCCTCATTGGGAGACAGTAGAGGATCTGGTCCCTGATGAATACCTCCTCAGTGTGAGACAGTAGAGGATCTGGTCCCTGATGAATCCCTCCTCAGTGTCAGACTGTACAGGATCTGGTCCCTGATGAATCCCTCCCTCAGTGTGAGACAGTAGAGGATCTGGTCCCTGATGAATCCCTCCCTCACTCAGTGTGAGACAGTAGAGGATCTGGTCCCTGATGAATCCCTCCCTCACTCAGTGTGAGACAGTAGAGGATCTGGTCCCTGATGAATCCCTCCCTCACTCAGTGTGAGACAGTAGAGGATCTGGTCCCTGATGAATCCCTCCCTCAGTGTCAGACAGTAGAGGATCTGGTCCCTGATGAATCCCCTCAGTGTGAGACAGTAGAGGATCTGGTCCCTGATGAATCCCTCCTCATTGGGAGACAGTTGAGGATCTGATCCCTGATGAATCGCTCCTCATTGGGACCCAGTCTTCAGTTCAATGTTGTGTGGGCATCCAACAGGTACAGCAGAGCCTGTAATATTTAAGCCAAATGTTTATGTAGATGTTAATTAATGGACTAATTGGGCAACTCCACGTTTTTGACAGAAAGTAGGTTTGCTTGTTGCCAGTTTTATGTGCCCTTTATTAGGATGTACATTGATTTAATTTCATTGTCTTTTTTTCCTCATACTGTGGGTGTGTCTTGTGAGTTGCTTGTGTGTGCTGTACGTGTGCAGTGTGTAAGTGTCTTTTGTGTGGGTGTGTGGAGCGCCAGAGGAGAAGTACAGAGATTGTTCTCTCCTCTCCTCCGTTTAGCCTCCTGTCACCTCCCATCAGTCCCTGGGTTAGCTCTTCATCTCGTCCTATCACCTACAGGCCTGTCAGTTACGCACACACACACACACACACACACACACACACACACACACACACACACACACACACTCACACAAACTCTAGAGTTGGAATTGTGTTATAGGTTGAATAAACACATGCCCTGGCTCACTCTCTCACTCTCCTCCTCCCTCAACCACAGCTCAGGGTGTTTTTAAGAGTTATTTCAGCCTCTTGACAAGTGCTGGGTTCTATCAATTAATTCACCCCACAGCTCTTCGGATAACAGCCTTCTCTCTTTTTCTTTCTTTCTCTTCCTTTCTCTCTTTCCTTTTTCTTCTTCAGTTTTCTTCATCTTGTCCAAGTGGCTGAGGAGTACTGCTCTGCAGTGTTAATCAATTCATCTGTAAATGCTCGTGCGTGCGTGCGTGCGTGCGTGCGAGCGTGCCTGCGGTTATCAAGGTGCTTAACACCTGGAGGTATAATGAATGAGTGAATTTGCTTTTTGAATTCATTACAAAACCTGCAACCCACAATGACACACTGGTGTGAGTCCGATCCCTTAGCTGCTTGACTTAACTGAGTGACAATGGAACCAGAGGGAGGGGAGACAGGCGTGATGAAAAAGCAGGAGATAGGAGGGAGAGAGGGGGGGGGTGAGGGGGAGGGAGGATGGGGGGGTCATAGAGAGAAGTGGGGATGTGAGGGAGAGGGGGTCATAGTGTGATGCAGTTGCTGTCCCCCCCGCTCTCTTCTCTCTCATTTTTTCCTATTCTTACTTTGTCTTTTATACCATCAGTGGTAGTGTTGATTTCAGACTGTCTTTGACTTGTATACCATCTGTGGTTGTGTTGATTTCAGACTGTCTCTGTCTTGTATACCATCAGTGGTAGTGTTGATTTCAGACTGTCTCTGTCTTGTATACCATCTGTGGTTGTGTTGATTTCAGACTGTCTTTGTCTTGTATACCATCTGTGGTAGTGTTGATTTCAGACTGTCTCTGTCTTGTATACCATCTGTGGTAGTGTTGATTTCAGACTGTCTCTGTCTTTTATACCATCAGTGGTAGTGTTGATTTCAGACTGTCTCTGTCTTGTATACCATCTGTGGTTGTGTTGATTTCAGACTGTCTCTGTCTTGTATACCATCTGTGGTAGTGTTGATTTCAGACTGTCTCTGTCTTGTATACCATCTGTGGTAGTGTTGATTTCAGACTGTCTCTGTCTTGTATACCATCTGTGGTTGTGTTGATTTCAGACTG
>JACXGJ010012227.1:7477-18421 GCA_016801105.1 Esox niger | reverse complement strand
TCCTACTGCCACACTTACTATTATATACATCTACACCAACAATCACAACAACTATTGCTGCTTCTACAACTACATTACCGTTACTGCTGTTTCTACTAATTGTACTACCACGTTCTTCTAAATCTTTTACTCCCCCTACCACCACTACTACTACAGGTAATGCTGATAAGGAGATGTTTTACTTAGTTGTAGGCAGAAATGTCCAGTGTGGCTTTGACAGGAGCAGAAGAGGCCATTGATCCGTAGACCAGATGGGGACACTGGAAGAGCAAGAATCAGATTTATTTATAAATGATCCTTCACAGCCCTTCACTGTCCTACACTATCCTTTACCGTACTTCACCATCCTTCACTGTCTTAAACCCTCCTTCACAGCCTGTCTCTGTCCTTCACTGTCCATTACCATCCTTCACGGCCCTACACCTTCCTTAAAAGTCCTTCACCATCCTTCCCTGTCCTTTACCTTTCTTAACCATCCATCACTGTCCTTTGCAGTCCTCTACTGTCCTTTGACATAATTCACTGTGCTTCATAGTCCTTCGTAAAGCATGTTAACTGTTATGCCAGTAGAAATCCAAGTGGGCACGAACAGCAGAAGAGGACATTTCAAACAACTCCCTGTGCTAAATAATCTCCACTCTACCTTTCACCGGAGCCAGGCGGACAAGGCCCCGGAATAGGAACCTCCAAAGCTGATCCATGTGTTCTTCTCTGCAGTCAAAGCGACTGCTGATGTACTGATGGAATTCTGCTATGTCGGCAGAAAACCAAGAGAGGGGAGGAGGTTTCTTACAAAGATTCCTCACATACAATCGGTGTTCACTGAAATATATTATGGGGGAAATTCTAGTTGGACAAAATGGATTCAGCCTACCAAATTCTGGTTGGTATGACATCACATTTGTTTTTGTTGTTGTAACTGCACTGGTAACCACTTCATAATAGGAGTCAGGGATGTCAAGGATTTGCAGTGTATTGCCAATATACCACAGTTAATTGCTGCATCTAGGCACTCCACAATGCGTTGGGAATATGTATTGCAACATTTCCATTGAGTAATAACATTAAAAAGGGATTTCTTACTTCTTTGCCTGCCATAATAAGAGTTTATTTACAGAGTATAAAAGTAAATTAAGTTAGATTATGAAAATGGTGTTGCATGGAATACAAATATGCATAAATATAATATGCAAGTTAGAGTGAGCTATGTTTTGTGTCTTTTAGGCATGTTGGTAACAGTAAAAAAATAATCTGTTCTGCGATGCTCTCTGGCTTTTGCAATGTGGCTCACCAGTGAAAAATATTGCTCACCCCTGGTGTTGGACATTATTTATATCTGAGTACATTTATTATTTTACATCAGTCTACACAAAATAATATACAGTAAATCAGTAAAGACAGTAAAGCAAAAACAAAAAGCAAATTTATTGAAAAAGGAAAAAAAATATTTAATGTGTTATGTATTCAGACTCTTTGTCACAACACTTGAGTTCAGATGCATCCTGTGTCCTTGAGATGTCTTTAGTTGTAACAGTGGATGGGGTGAATTGTGACATTAAAAAAGGTGCATAAATCATGATATGCAACAGATAATTTAACTCTTTGAGACCATGAGAGAAACATTGCTGTGTTTCTCAAAATTTCTTTAGGTAAAAATAACAAAATTCATAATAAAATGTTTATTATTTTAACGTAAATTATATTTCTCAACCAAACAACATTTTGGCTCAACAAAATTCTTGAATGTTTGTGGTGTGTTTGCATGTGTCTGATTATGTCTCTCTTTGTGTGTGTTGCCATGTGTGTTTGTGAGTGTGTCGGTGTGCATGTTTCTGACACTGAATGTTCACTTCATCAGAGTCACATTAACAGCAGTATGGCTGTCCTGGGAAACAGCTTTGGTGGGCAAATAATCTGAGTTCCTAGCCCCGCAATCAGTGGAAATATCTGTTTACATTTTTTGTTATACACAAAAAGTAAGGTACGTGGTTTAACTAGACTATATTTAATCAGATCAAAAAGCGCACCAAAGCGATATTTCACATTTAGTTACATATATATTATTAAATTAAATAACTATAATAAAAAACTTGGCATATTGATAAAGCAGGGCTCCACTTCGACACTTGGTATCTTCCGTGCAGATGTTGACCAAAACATGAATGTTATCACAGTGATGCAAAACTTTGAAAAATAATATAGCAATATTAAACGTAATAGGATAGCTGTAGTAGTTATGACTATTAAGTAACAAGTATCAATGACCAATGTTAAAGTAGTTCTAGTCTTCAGTCTTCTCTCTCTTGTAAAGTTTCCATATCAGCTGTTGCAGTCAATGTGATGTGGACCCAGCAAATGGTCTGGTTGTCCTAACAAGTCCGTGCAGGTGTGTAAAGGAACAGTGAGTTCCGACACTTCACTAATTCAAGATTAACACCACAACAGTGTCTTCCACTGTGAGGGGCAATGTGACCTTTCCAGTCAACTGTCCCGTGATACTCTGACATGTAGTATGTGGAGTCCTTCGGGTGGATTCCGGTGGATTCTCCTTTCATCTCGCTGTTGTGAAACCAAGTGATCTGACCCTGGCATCGTTCTGCCATGTGAGTGGTCAGGAAGATATGGAACAGATTTGACCAGTGTGGTTGTTGAAATCCGTCTAGAACATGTTGCTGGTACTCACTCACTCAGTTGTCTGACGTGATGTATCATCAGAAAAGGGGTTGTGATGTCCTGATCTGTTGAAAAGTATAACTGCAAAACAACGATTAGTGTGGTTCAACAGTCCATCAGACTTTCATCCACTGGGTATTGTTCCGTCAATTCCCAACAAGGAAGACAACAGATCAGTCCGGAAAACTTGTGGATCTTAGAAGTTCCATCATTAGAGTGAAGCTTACACCCTATTCAGACAAATTTCCATAATGGTCTATGTCAAATTTACTTTCTCATTCATAACTGGATTGTTTGATGTTTCATTCAATGTGCTATATTAATGCCCGATAGCACATGGCAGTGGAATGAGATTCCATTATCCGATCAGACTCCCCTTTGCTTAGCCAAATGAAAAAAATTATCCAAATCATCTTTGCTATTCCATTATTTAAAAGTTAGACCGTACGTCGTACTATCAGTTTTCAAATGAACCAATTAAAAACATACTGTAGATGGAAAATGGAAAACATAACTGATGCCAATGCTCCGTTTTAACTTTACAAACAGAAAAAAACTAAGTTTTCCTGTAACTCCTTATAAGTACCAATTTGATTTGCTTTGAGTCCTAAGCTCAACTCTTTCCAATCATCATCAGTTATCATATCATACAACCCCCCTGCTTTCACTTCATTACATCACGGGAAAGTGACACCGTGAATACGGCCACAGGAGGCGCCAACCTGAACCCACACTGGCCATCATTTCGGGACGGACATGAAAAATAGAGAATTGGTAATAGGGATGGATCTGGAATACATTCGATATGGAGTTACATCTCTCAAAAAAACAAAGTGAAAATGCTAAAAACACAAACATTCACTCACACAATCAAAGACATCTTATGGTCAACATGGTCACTTGTGTGAAGGAATTATAAACCATATAACCCATTAACACATATGTCTTACAGTGCTAAACCGCTCTCCAATTCTTTAATTGGCTATCATGCATTTATAAATTCCTGTAGTGTCTTGGCATATGCCTAACTAAATTTGTTTGCCCACGAGGGGATAAGCTGCGCAACTAAATTGTAGGATAGAAAAGCTCCAGCCCAATTCTAGTGGTATACCGACTGCAACCACCAGGGGGATTATATTACCATATCCACAGCACCAAAATGTAGCACTTTTACAGGCAACGGCCAAACTGCCTTGTGACAAAAAACGATGTCTTGATTAACCTTTTACATTTAAGTAAAATTCTTCAACCTTTATTCCAAATAGTGGCAGTGGGCCAAACTATAAATGACAACTTTTGTGCATTTTCTTTCACCACGTCTGTGGTTCTATTTACAAAAAATACTATCATTAACAATGAGGTCTCTACCCTCACAACAGATTGTTTCAAAACCATACATTTCAACATTAAAGCAATTGAGAGGAAAATATATTTAGCTTTCACTTAATGTTTGATTATCCCAAAACTGAATATGCTTGTGTTGGTGAAATTACCACAGTTGAGACCAGTATGAACACTAAATTTTAACCCCTAGTAATAGGCTACCCTGAATCAATGGAAGAGTGTGTTTGGGGTAATCTTAGGGGTCAGCCCCCCTTCCTGGAGCCACATACCACACCCACATACGATAAGCCATTAAAATGGCCAAATCTTTTGTTTAAAATGTATATGAAATTTAAGTTTAGACATATAAAAAATCAGACATGTTCCTCAGACTGTCTCTGTAGCAAGATATGTCAGATTTGTACACACAAAATGTACAAACTGTTAATCTATTTATCTTGGTATTGATACTAGTGTGAATGCTTATAAAAGAAGTATGCAGGATAAACCTAGTGGAAGGGTTAATACAATAATTTATTAATACGGATCCTAATACGGATTACCTGGTTTTACAGGGGCCTGTTTTCTGTATGTTACATACCTTAGATTGGGCATTCCCTTCATTTCCATGACATGCCTTTCGAAGTCCTGGAGTAAACCAAAGTGTTCCTAAATTAGATATCATTCCCACTTTTCCCGTGTTCGACTCGGAAAGACTGGGCAAAAGTGAGACTGGTGCAACAGGTTTACCGGACAGGTGCCAAAATATCCCCTCTGTACCAGCTGCACAGCCTGCTGTCACCCAGGTTTGTTTGTCAGCCTCGCCGACAGAGGTCTGCAGGTGATGGATATGGTCAACAGTGTAACCTGGACACAGATTGATAATTAGTAGCAGAACGAGTTACAGCAGCAATAAGAGGCATCTGAATTGCATCCTTGGCCGCTTTGTCTGCCATAGAGTAATCTACGGACACCCTGTTGTTACCACTTGTATGCGCAGGGCATTTGATAATAGTAAGATGTAAGCTTCTAGCAAGTAATATCGTCTATAAAGTCTCTGTAGAGACATACGTGTACCAGGAGAGTTAAGCGTATGGACTGTGTACCACGTCTACCCTGTTCAATGTTTTGTTCAATTAAATGGCTTAGACAAGAGAACAAGTGACAAAAGCTGTACAGGCTTGGAATAGTTGTGATAAAGTTAGCTTAGTGTGTTTAATCTTTTATTCTGTCAAATAAAATGTCAAGTAATAGTCAAATAGGTTTCTTGTCAATAATATTCAAAATAAATTATACATTAAAAAAAATAACACTTATTAAAAAAGATTGAGATCCCTAAAATAAGGTAGTGTACAATAACTGTCCAAATAACTGTCCGAGTGCTTGAAATGTCTTAGACAACAGTAGCAACAAGTTGATACCAAAGATTGTTTTAATGGGAGGAAATTTATATATTTCTAACAAAACACAAATTCAAGTACATTGGTATATTCGCAATGGTGTCACACATGGATTTCCCCATGACAGTTACAGTATGTAAGTTCTTGACCAATACACACACAATACTAAACCTCACTGTATTGAGCAAACACATTATTCTCACTCGCTCGCTCACTCATTCATTCAAATATCCATTCAATGCCAGCCATTCGTCCTTCTGTTAACAGTGTAGAGAGTTTAAGCCCTTCACCTAAAGTTCTTGGGTATCCTCACCTAAAGCATCTAGGATATAACAGATTTCGTCAACACTTTATTTGAAGGTGTGTGCATATGAGTGACATGGCACTGTCATGATATTGTCGTAGCCATGAAATGACATATGAAGGAATCATTATGAACATGTATGAATGTTGTCATTAGGTGTCATTCGGTTATTTATGTAATTTTTGTGCTAAGATGATATTGTTTGGGATGTATTTGTTATGACAACTTGACATTAACTGAGACAACATTACCTGTCAATGTCTTTGTTATGACAACTTGACATTAACTGAGACAACATCACCTGTCAATGTCTTTGTTATGACAACTTTACATTAACCACAACAACATCAGATTAGATTCAGCTATATTGTATTTGAACAAGTACAGTACAATGAAATTGGATGAGTGGGGTAGCATGTGCAAGTGAAATGCAGGGATAGCAGCAATGGGGTTCCAGAGGTAGACGCGTACCTGTAACAACTGAAAACTTCAGACTTGCGGCAGTGTCAGAGTCCACTAGTATAAAGGGTGGATACGGTTAGTGATGGATCACGGAGTTCAGAAGGATACAGCAGATGGAAAGAAAGTGTTCCTGAGCCTGCTGGTGCAGGAATGAAAAGACCTGTACCACCTGCTTGATGGAAGGAGGGCAAACAGTTTGTGGCATGGATGTGAGGGGTCCTTGATTATGCAGCACACCTAATACAGACACCGCTTGTGCTGGAGGTCTACGATGGCTGGGAGCTGGGGACCAGTGATGAACCGGGCAGTTTCCACCACCCATTGCAGGGCCTTCCTGTCAGATACGGAGTAACCACCAAATCATGCTGTGGCGCAGTTAGTCAGAACCATAACCTGTCATAAACATGTCATAGCAGGCCTGATTATCAAACTTGAAGAAACTATTTAGCTTTATGTGTTTGCATTAAATAGAACTGTCATATGTGGTTGGTTTTGACATTGTTTATCATGAGACCATTATAACGGTGTCATAAATATTTTTCTTGACTTCAAGTAAAGTGGTACATATTGGACTTGTCATAAAGATGTCATGACGTGTTATAACACTGTCTAATACATTCATAACAGTGTCATGAATAATGTTCTTGACCTCAAGTACAGTGGAACAATTTGTACTTGTCATAAAGATGTAAATAAATCTGTCAAGTGCTTTTAAATACCTAAAAGCAATACATGTCCTAAAACAAAGACTACTTTCAAACACCAATTTGGTAACACTACCCGATAAGGGTACATGAACAACCATTAAGTAATGCAGTAGTTACTTTGAACGAAAATGTATAAACAATGATGAACAAGACATGAACAATGATGAACAAGACATGACACCCATTCATGTACAGTACCTACGTGTTTGCATGCTAAATAGCCTAAATAATCTAAACTATTCATATTATAATCCCATTGAAAACACTATTTATAAAGTAGGCCAGATAGTGATAGTTTAAATAATCACCTTCATGTTAACACAAATAGAACATGGTTGAGCTAGTTAGCAAAGTGCTACCCGGAACTGACAAAGACTTGACTGGAGCTAGCATACAGCTAACTGGAGCCAGCTAATAACCAATCGAAGCCAGCTACCAACAAGGAACTAGCTAATCGCTAACCTTTACAGTGCAACGATTGCAAAGTTCCTAAACAATACAGTTACAAAATTCTATTAAATTAATCCTAGTCCTCAATTAATTTCAAGTTGTCATAACATAGACATCCCAGACAATGTCAACCTTGCATAAAAAATGACAATCAACTGAATGACACCTAATGACAACATTCATAAACATTCAAAATGATCTCATGTGCCATGTCATGGTTATGACAGTATCCTGACAGTGTCATGTCACTCTTATGCACACCCATTCAAATAGTGTAACCCAAATGGCAATTATTTTAATTCCCCCTAATTTAGGACCAGCCTTGGCTTGGCATAGGGGTTCGTCAACCACCTCTATTGCAACCCATCAAAGGGAGTAATGTGACCCAAAAGGGCTCGTGTCACACACCTATCCTATCACATGGGTTAGTTGATAACCAGTCGGTTCCCTCAAAAATAAGTTATTGGGATTCTCACAATACTTATTCCCTCACATACAACAGAATCTTGGGAACCTTGAATTGGCTATACTATATTCATATTTAGGAGTCTCTTAATCATATTCTTCATTATCTAATATTCAGTTACAGTCCAATACTCTCATTTTTTGTTCTTTAACTTCTTTTTGATGGATTTTCTATGCATTACTTCTTGTACAATACAATATTATAACAATGAAACAACAATAAAACATGTACCATCCATAATCAACAGTTTTTACTTGAATAGATTGGACTTCGTCACTGATATGAGATAATATGAACTATTGCAAATTTAAAAAAGGCTTTGCTTGCCTATATGATGCCGGCCGTTCAGTCAGCTACAGAGAGTTGAAAAAGCAAACATAGTTGTCATGAAGATGTCCCATCTGCGGTCCAAAAATGTTGGAAGATGGAAAGTATGGAAGTAAAAACTCCGTCAGTCATTAGCTTAACAGTTAATTATTTCAAGTTTATTCGTTTATATGGGAACAAGCTCCATGACAAAATTAGTACAGGTATAGAGACAAACACAGAGTGGTGTCATGATAGATGTTCTGATTTTTACATTGTGGAGGTTCAACATTATATTATTTCCTAGGTGTACAGGTGACGACATGCAAAAATGTACATACAAAAAATTTGTGTTGCCATGATGTAGCCTAGAGAATGCAAGGTTGCATACAGACATAGATCCAGGAGACATTGGAAATCATAGAACTTGGTGAACGCTCACACACGACAGCAGGGGCTGTAGTAACAGCTTTTTAAGGTAATTGTAATGTGGGTAGGTTTAGCAGAAGCAACGTAACCTAACTAAGTGCTTTTCCACCCTGCTCCTGGAGGCACACCACCCTGCATGTTCTAGATCTCTCTCTGCCCTCCATACCTGATTTAGCTCATCAAGAAGTTCCGAGAGTCTCCTTCATTTTAATATAATCTTCCTATGCCCTGCAAGTTATATACAATATCCCGGAAATCAGAATTATTTGAGAGCGAATGAGAGTTATGTGCAGAAATACGAATTGCATACCACATACTTGGTGAAGTACGTACTTTTTAGTGTGTAGTAGGCTAGTAGGCCGGTATTGGAGACGGAATGAGATGGAATGAGATTTCTGACGATGCGTTGGGTGTTGATTGTAAGTAGCCGGTGAAGCCACCTACCTGAAATGAGTTTCTGCAGGTTGGGACGACTGTAGATGCTATTGTGGTGAAAGTAAACTTTCTAAGAAAAATTAGTCAGTTTTACACATAGCTTAAGTGATATCTAGCTATATACTCAAACTTGAGGTGAATTTTATGCGGGACAAAATGTCCCAATCGGTGCCAATACTGGCATACTAGGTTACTATATACTAAACAGCAGGTACTTCACTATCATCTGTGAAGTATCTACTTGTAGAATGTAGTATGCGATTTTAGATTCTGACACGCTTCCCCAAAAAAATTGTTATCTACTTTGGAAGTGTAGCTACACTTGAAAATGGTTGTCCTGTAAACAACATTCCAGATCTTGACCATGTGCAACAAGATAAGTAATTCAATTACCTGGGTTTACATTCTTGAGCCAGCTGTGCTTGTAAAGCACTAGTCTACGCAGTAACATGTTCTGACGGCCTCAGTGATCACTGCCTGCCTCCAATATGTTTGACGACTTTGAGCTTGACGTATACATTTGATTGGTGGTTCTAAATTGGGATTGCAGCTACGCTTATATCTACGGTGTGTCACGTGCGGAGGTGGTGGGGAGAATCCAAAAAACAAAATCCAAAAAGGGAGATGGAGGCAGATGCAGGGGTTCAGGGGAAGGACTTTAATCAAAATAAAAGTAAAACAAAACCGAGTGCCGTGCACTACAAAACAACAAAAACTCAAACCAGGCAAAGGGAGCAGGAGCAGGAGCAGGAGCAGGAGCAGGAGCAGGAGCAGGAGCCAAACGCAACGCGACACGACACGACACGACACGACACGACAAATGCAAGTGCAAAAGGCAGTGTTTATGTATGCGTAAGAATATCGAAATGAATATCAATATTGCAATGTTCATGATCAATATTGCAATATCACATATTGTCAACATTGTGGAACCCAAACTGGAAATTATCTCATGTAACTGCAATCACACTTCCTGGTAGATTTTGACACACACACGCATGCATGCACACACACACACACACACACACACACACACTCCACAGCATTGAACTGAAGATTAAAGCCCGAAGATTAAAAACACATATTTTTAACTGACATTATTCAACAATTGCAACAGATTTGTGAAAATTTGACTTTTGTTAAAATCCCAAGCATAGCTGCAATGGAGTATGTATAGATGACAGAATAATTTCTTTGTCTGTTTCTTGTGTTACAGAATTCCTATCCACAGATCAGTTTAATATCTTAGTGTGAAAACAATCAAAAATGTGATCTTTACCGTTGAGGATAATCCTCACTTTGCCTGGTTCATACTGATACCCACTGGTTCTCACATTTACTGACATGCAACACAAGTCCACAGTTGCCCTGATGGTAAACATCAAACCTAGAAGGGCTCTTGGTTCAATTTGGTGAGTTAACGATGCTCTGCAATGCTATGCAACTATCCAGAAGATCAAGAAGGAAGACCACTGACCAAAAACTGTTACAGAATCAGATTTCCATTTTTGCAATAATTGACCATGCCATATTTAAATGATTTGTTGTCAAAAGTGATGATCGTATGCTCAAGTGACTTATGTAAGATAATAGGCACCTTCTTGACAAAGGGGAGTTATAAAATAATTCACTGATGATCCAAAACATTTGGACCACTCACAGGTGAAGCAAATAACATTGATCATCGCTTAATACATTTCAAGGTCTGGGTGGATTAGGTGGTAAGCGAACAATCACTTCTTGTAGTGGATGTGTTGAATGCAGGAGAAATGCACAGGAGTAAAGAACTAAGTTACTTTGACATGGTCCAAATTGTTACAGCGAGACCACTGGGTCAGAGCATCTCTGAAACGACAAGGCTTGTGGGTGCTCCTGGTCAGCAGTGGTGAGTACCTGCTGACACTGGTCCCAGGAGGGACAAACCACAAACCGGAGACATGGTGTCGGGTATCGAAGAATTCCATAAAACACCAGAAGCCTGATCCAAAC
>JACXGJ010012225.1:0-18327 GCA_016801105.1 Esox niger | reverse complement strand
TGGTACGCTGCACCCACTGCCATCATAGAGTCCATCCTGACCTCCTCCATTTCCCCCTGGTACGCTGCACCCACTGCCCAAGACAAAGGCAGGCTGCAACGCATCATCCGCTCTGCAGAGGGTGATTGGCTGCAATCTGCCATCTCTACACAACCTACAAACCCACTCACCCCGGAAATGGACTATTCAGGGCCCTCCCCCTGGCAGAAGACTGAGGTCGATCAGGACCAACACCGCCACATGAACAGCTTCTTTCCTACAGCCGAAGGCCTCATGACAACACCCCTGGAATCAATTTGACTATAGCCCACTCCATACACACACAACCCTCAACGGGACAATTCTAAAACCCTCTCCCACATACATAAACAACTCTCAACTGGAACAAAACTGCCCCTTACATGTACTTTGTAGTTATTTTTAGTACTTTTTCAGTCCACAGTAATTATTTGTTTTTACTTCCACTGTTATTTGTTTTTACTTCCCTTATTCCTTTTGTATTGACTGTTGTACCAAGAGCCAGAACAAATTCCTTGTTTGTTGTGAAACTTACTTGGCAATAAAACCCTTGCTGATTCTGAGATAAGGATTTTACCAGTGAATTTGAATATTTTTTATAAAAGTAATTTAGAGTTATTGTAGTTAACATACTTTCAACAATATTATATTTACAGTAGACTAAAAGAAAAAAACATATTGAAATGTAGTGACAGCATAGTAACCTTAAAGATGCAGTCTAGGACTTTTGCAGTTAACAAATACACCAATCAGCCATAACATTATGACCCCCTGCCTTATATTGTGTAGGTCCCCATTTTGCTGCCAAAACAGCCCAGACCTGGCGAGGCATGGACTCCACTAGACCTCTGAAGGTGTGCTGTGGTATCTGGCAGCAGATCCTTTAAATTCTGTTAGTTGCAAGGTGGGGCCTCATGGATTGGACCTGTTTGTCCAGCATGTCCCACATCTGGGGAACTGAGATCTGGAGGCCAAGTTAACACCTTGAACTTGTTGTGTTCCTCCAAACATTCTTGACCCATTTTTGCTGGTGGCAGTGTGCATTATCCTGCTGAAAGAGGCCAATACTGTTGCCATGAAAGGGTGCCCATGGTCTGCAACGATGCTTAGGTAGGTGGTATGCGTTTTCATCAGACCAGTCCACCTTCTTCCATTGCTCTGTGGGCCAGTTCTGATGCTCACGTGCCCATTGTAGGTGCTTTCAGCAGTGGACAGGGGTCAGCATGGGCACCCTGACTGGTCTGCGGCTACGCAGCCACATACACAACAAACTGCGAAGCACTGTGTCTTCTGACACCTTTCTATCAATACCAGCATTAACTGAGATACAGTAGCCCGTCTGTTGGATTGGACCACACGAGCCAGCCATCGCTCCCCATGTGCATCAATGACTCTGTCGCCGGCTCACCGCTTTTCCTTCCTTGGACCACTTTTGATAGGTACTGATCACTGCAGACTGGGAACAACACACAAGGGCTGCGGTTATGGAGATGCTCTGACCCAGTCGTCTAGCCATCACAATTTGGCCCTTGTCAAAGTCGCTCAGATCCTTACGCTTGCCCATTAGTCCTGCTTCTAACACATCAACTTTGAGGACAGAATGTTTACTTGCTGCCTAATATATCCCACACACTGACAGGTGCCATGACAATGAGATCAGTGGTCTTCACTTCACCTGTTAGTGGTATTTTAAATCTTCCATTTTGGGATAAAAAAGTTTTTTTTGAGTATATCATCTGAATTTGTAGTTTATGTAAGAATACTTATACTTCGATTAAATATACATTTCTTTACTTGTTTGGCTTTCATATTATGGAGGAACACTGGTCACTTTTGGACAGGGTAATTTAATCTCTCCCAGGACTGACCCTCGTTGATTGTGTGGCCACTGCTTCCTAATTAGGATTGCTTGGGTTTTGAAGTTTTACTACCTTTATAGTAAAGATAGTAAATAGTAATGTAAAAAGGGGCATTTATGATTTTTACTCATTGACATGTTACACATTTCTAAATGCTTAAGATCCTGTTCCAGACTCTAGTATATGTTTTTCTCATGTTCTCTCATTTAATGAATGACTCACAGTGCATCTAGCTACATCAGTTACACTACCTTTAGCAGCTAGTAGAGCTCAATATGGTTCTCCGTTGAACTTTGGCTGACGTAAACTACTGTAAACACTGCAAGGTTTCAAACTAATGTTAAACTTAATTACCAGGTACGTGGTTCCTCCTGTGGAACAGAACTTATAAATTCCAATAGCAGATAGCTGGCACCTACAACGCCACCCTCACTGTTTGAGAGAGGCAGGCTGAACAGATCCCTGTCTGTGTGTTGGTGGTCTAGCTGTGGTAGCTTTGTGGGGAGGTAGGGTGGTCACGAGAGAGAGAGCAGGAAACCAGCATCCCTCTGCGTTCCAATGTACACTACATACCCATGGCCACAGACATTTATGGAGATACCTACAGCTTGTCAAGTATAATCACTGTTAGGCCTTTTAAGCAAATTCATCTGTTGTAAACGCTACTAAAGATCCTAAGCGGTGTCACAAATTGTACATAAAAGATTTGTAAGTTGGATAATAGTTCATAATGAGTACGGATAATTTTGAAACAGCCAACAGATTTATTGGCTAGGTATAGCATGTCCATCTGAATAGATTTTTCTACCTAATGTAGGAATTACTTGAGCAGCAATCTCAAGATGTAAAACAGTTTTTGCAGATTTGATATTCCTAAGAATAAATTGTAAACTGTAGTTTAGTGCCAATGGCTGTGAAGGGTCAAATGTTATCAAAATGTTCATATTGTCAGAATGTGAGAAGATTGCAGTAACTAAAAAGCCGACTAAAAGTATGTATCGAAATCATAGTAGTACTGGTGAATGGCAATGAGTTGTCTACAAAACATTGTAGCCTCATAAACATATTTCCTGGATTATTTCTTTTTGAATAATTAACCAAAGAACAACCTAGCTAGCCAGTTATGGGAAACTGTAGCCAACTAACATTAGCTAGCAGAGTAGTGCTTTGTTAGCTTGCTAAGGCGCTGCTGAACCTTCTGTACGTTCTTGGTCACTTGCCCAATAGACAACAAAGCACATGGTGATTGATAGTTGAACATCACGTACACCATCCTCTAAATGCTTTTTATAATAGGAAATATAATAGCTGGAATCATAAAGGAATCATCATCATTATGCTACAACCATGATTATGCTGCACATTTTCCCCGTTAATTAGCCTCTCCAACCAATTGATTGGAATAATATAACACACAAATGACAAATACTCAAATTTAGAACCTCTGAGACCTTTGTTTGACCTACTATATTGGCTCCAACTTGTTCTTTATAATAGAGTCTAAATAACATAACATTAATAATGCAAGATCAGGAAGACTGCACAAGAGTCTATACAACACAAACAGCCCTGTCTCACATATCCATGTCATTTTGATTTTCGATATCTTAAGGTAGCCAAGCTCATCAGCATATGGCCTATCAGTTAGTCCCTGACAAAAGGTGAGGTACCTGATAGGGAAGACAGGAGTGTCATAGCTCCTGTAGAAGTATGTTTGCTGTGAAAGGATGAGGGTATGCAACATCTGCAGATAGCCCCAACCCCACTGGAATAAATGTAAATCAGATATTGCTTTACTACATTTAACATATTTAATGTCATTGTTTTGCAGTATGTTATTAGCATTGAAGTATATTAAATATATAGGAAAAAAATAAGAGACCACTGCACATTTTACTTTCAGTTCAATTTGCAGTCCTCTCTTAATATGAACCCTTCTGTTATTCACTCAAAACCTTCCTTTCCAACTTTTTGGAAAAGAAAGAAAAAAGTGCAGTGGTCTCTTAATTTTTCCAGAGCTGTATTTAAAATTATGTAAATTAGAATAGTCTAAAAAGTATACAACATAGATATGTTTTTAATATATCAAAATGATAATAAAACACTAATTAATTTACATTAAGCACCTTAGCATAAAAAGCAAAGAAAAATTGCATTATTATTCATCCGCTTGATCCCATTTTACAATTATTGTAGAAAAGAAACCTTGTTTGCTATCCAAAGAAAAAATAATTTACATTAAGAAATAATCACAATTATTGCCACCCTTGAAATTCTAGTATCTTTTTGTGACAGCTGCTCCACGTGGCGCTGCATGCTCTCTCCCTCTCTGGCGCGCCACCTCGCCAGGGTTCTAACCACTGGATGGAGCAGATGGCAGCAGTGAACCCAGCACGCCCTCACACCTGTTTTCAGTTAGCCATTCTTATGTCTATTCAGGTTGCTGATTTTCACCCACACCTCACGGGTTATTGTGGCCATGTTGTTTGTGACCATGTGACGCTGACTTTTTGATGAAGAGTAGAACATGATTCTTCGTGTCTGTGTTGTTTTGATAATTTTTTTGCCTCTCCATTACGTATTCGCTATTCCTGCACCTCACATATACTTTTTGCAAGTTATTACCTACTTTTGCAGTTGTGGCCAGATATATTCACACCCTTGAACTATTTAAAACATATTTCCCACTTCATCAAAATTAGGGGGAAGAAATAAGAAAATGTTGGTCTCCACATATTATGATATATTTATATTTGGATGGGATGGTGAAAACTTTCAATGGCACATGCCATGTCTCACTCACAGACTGCCATCCAGTTGTTATCAGAGCTCATCAGCATTTTTTCTCACTCCATAATTGATGACATAGTGTCTCCAAATCCAGACACTCCTTTAAAGAAGCTGTCTGAGAGTCACCATCTCCCCGAGAATGGGCAATTTGCCTGATTGTCTTTTACTGGAATATCCCCTAGATGATGGGTATTGACGTTCTCCAATTGGGTCCTTTCCACCACCATCCTACAGGACCACTGAAAAGGTGTAAGGGTACCCTGGGAACTGTTAAGTCTAGGAGGTTGACTGGTGTACAGGAGAACCTTGGTTAGATGGTTTAATGGAATGACATGACATAAGAAACATAATCCTCTTTGGAGAGTTTAATTAAGTCAGTATATGCTGGAAGGGTGATCAGTTATATCCCTCCAAATAATAATTAATATACTGTATTGCATAAGTACAATTATCATAAAGGTGGAGCCTTTTAATGTCAGTGGCTCTCAGCAGCCATTTAACTCAAAAGTAAATGGAAGGGCCTTAAATAGTGCTGCACAAAGATTTAATGTAAAATTGCAATTCTTTTTTTCACAATATTTTATTGATATTCTGATCTCCTAGAATCAATGTTTATTTGTTTATTAAGCTTCCATTGCATATTGAATGTGTGCACCTGTTAACAAAACATGTGTAAACTCAGTTTGTGTTTATTATACCATAGCTGTTGCGTTGCCTATATTGAGGATTTGATTTTGGTAGGTGTAAATGAAAGGATGTGAATATGAAACATGTATCCGTTCTGCGTTCCAGCTGCAGCGTCAACAAACATCTCAAAATAGGCTATACGTATTCTAAGTACAAACACATTAAACGCGATCATGGCACAAATAATAATGACAAATGAACATTTGAACGCTTTATTTACGTTTGTAGGGTTTTGAACTGGCATCGATACAGTCACCTACACGATCATTCCTGCCCAAGGATTTTCATGCCACGCCTACGTCGCATCTGAAAATGTCACCAGTGAATCCGACCACTTAAACCTCAACACTGGCCACTAGTAAATTTGGCCACTATTTACAGACGACAGCTCAATTCAGATGAGCGAGAGACGTTCAAATCATCAAACTTAACCGAACATGCTGCTAAAGTAACACATTCTATACCATTTTAAATAAGTTTAGATGTTATGGAAAGGTTGACGAAAAAGATTTATCACGGAGAAAATATATTGACTGATTCATTTAGGGGGGTCTAATTAATATTTTAGGGGGGCTAAAGCCACCCTAAAGTAGCCCTAGCCACGTCCCTGCAGTATTCCCATGGATATCGTCATTAATAAGAAACCAGAAAAGGGTATGCTGTCCTTGATATTGTTTTTTTTTGCAGTAGCTCTGCTGCCAAGTAGCCGGCTGACTAGTTGGTTTTCTCGCATTTCTTCCGATTTCATAAAAATATGGAAAATGGCATTGCTGGCTAGAAAACTAATTGTCCGCTTTGTTTCGTCTGTCAGGCTAAATTAAAATTGTCTGACCGTAAATGTTTCGATTTTGCAGCAACAATCTCTTGCTTTCACTAACTAGCCCAGGAGACGTAATGATGTTCTTCGCTGACGACGTTGTCACTTGATCGCGATGATGTCCTGCATCTACCAACAGATGTGCGCCACACACTTCCCCTTATCATATATAAAATCTCGTATGTCTTGAGATTTGCCTTGTGCCTACTTTATTATTATCATATTTGCTGTACGGACCTAATGTGACTGCTGGCTCGTCGCATATATCGTATCATTCAAACTTAGTTCGTCCTTTCTATTGATTGTTAATTGGTGAGAACTAATTATAATATTCCAAGTACCATTCATGTATTGTCAAATTAGAGTACATGCTCCTTAAAACAAAGTTAACTTGTAATTGTTATTTGGTTTTGGTTTTATTTATTTTGAGAATTCTCTGGAATTAACAGCCATATTCTAGAATTCTATTGGGGTCTAAATGGTTACATTTAGAAGTTCTAAATCATTTTAAATTGAATGGTTCTTTTTTATTAAGGGTTGCCCATGGGGATTAGCTAAAGATTGTCCATTAAATTGTATAGCGTAATATTCATTGAGGTTTTCTTTAGCACTTCAGCAAGTATCGTGATTCAGTTGTGATATTGTGATGAATCATTATGTATTGAATCGTAACGTGTATCGTGATACATATATTGTATGGGAAGGTACGTGCCAATACCCACCCCTAGTCTTAAAGGACCAGTGACCCATTTTTGGAATTTAAAAAACAGGCTCAGCTTTGACTTCTGTACAAAAAGAGGAGAAAAGGCCATATGACTTGAATTAATCATTGCGGCCAGACAGTTATATTAAAAATAACATTTTTTTCATAATGGGTCGTCTGTTGCTTGACAAAACACTGGCCTGAAGCTGACAGTATGACGGGCTGTGAGCACTCTGTCATATGTTTTCAATTTGACAGGAGCCATCCAATCTCATAACGCAACATCATCCAAATGATATGACCGGATTGCATGTCTCAGGGCACTAGTCAGAGCACACACTCTGGGAACCCTGACTAAAGTGAATATGGTTCAGACACAACACCTTGATATTCATAGAGAATATTTTCTTACGCAAGTTTTGTCCAAAGTACTTATGTGTATTCGACGATAAAATTGCACTTGTCCCATCTACGCTAATTTAAAATGAGATAATAATCCATGTCAATTTCAAAATATGCACATATCAGGCTTAAGTATGTATAACCTGTGCATTTTCAGTTGGGGAGTTGTGTTAGTGTAGGCATGGGTACAGTTGAGGAGTAATCACACCCATGATGTGTGGGTGAAACAGGAAGTGGTAAACCACATGGGCTGCCTGTGCACAGGCCAGGAGCAGAGGGAAGTGACAGTGGGAAAAACTCACCCGACCCAACGTGTTCACTTTCCAGAAACACAAACTATTTATTTTGATCGAAAAGACTAAAGACAAACCAACACGCCAAAAAAGTTGAAAAGAAAAGTTTTGAGTGAGAAATAGAAGCGTTCAATTTGAAGTGGTCTCTTAATTTTAACGCTTCTATTCCTCACTCAAAACCTTCCTTTTTGGCTTTCTTGGAAAGGAAAGAAAAAGGTGCAGTGGTCTCTTCATATTTTCCGTAGCTGTATAAAGACACAATACAAACTTTGAAGGTGCTCTGTTCAATTATTTCAATGTTTTTTCTTTTCCTGAAAAGTTGCAATTTTGGAGATACAAGGTTTCTGCCCAACAGCAACACCATATAGTACCATACTGCCTTTTCAGCACACCAAAAACCATTTGATCACTAGTGGACGCTTTCAACTGTGGTTTCTTTCTGATTGATATATTTTAAGGTGTGCCTTGTAAATGCCTATACTTGATGCACCTGTAAGTGAGAACGTTGTAATTGTTACCAGCTGCTTTGTTGTAGTGCCAAATCAGAAAACAGGAGAGGAAACTCGTAGTAAAGGTCAAAGAGGAAGAAAGCTAATTTTTATGGGAAATTCATTGTTGAAGGAGAGCCGGGCTTTGTGTTCCATATTCCAACATGGACGAAACCAAGGCTCATCAGTAACAAATTGCAAGATGTCTGGCATTTTATTTTTAACTTTCTAAACATATGTGTTTTAGTAGGATAACATTAGCTAGTGACTTTATCATGTGCATGTCTGTCCATAGTTAACATTACTTGTTTATCTGGGTAACAATGGCAATGTTAGCTAGCATCTAGTAAGATTTTATTCAAACAATTTATGTTCAGATTAGCAAGCTAATGTGATCCAGTAAGCAAAATACATACAGTGCCCTCCACTAATATTGGCACCCTTGGTAAATATAAACAAAATGGCTGTGATAAAGTCTTTGCTGTTTATCCTCTTGGTCTTTCATTCAAAATGTTCACAAAAATAAAACCTTTAATTGAAGTGAAATGATTGAAAAAACAAATGTAAAATAAATCAAATACATTTTACTCACAGCCCATTTTGCTCATATTTGCCAAGGGATGCAATATTATTGGAGGGTGCTGTATCTTAAGACTTGTCCATTTGTAGCTGGCTTTTTGGTTGTTGTGGCTGTAGTGCTGTAGTGTATCTCTTTTATGTAGCTAACAGTCATTTGTTAGCTATACCATTCAATTTTGCTTCATCCATGGAAGAACTTCAGCCCAGGTAGAAGAAACAATAAACCAAGAAACAGGCACCTTCGAGTAGCACTGATGGAAGAGGCACAGCAACTATAGCTTCTAAAACAAGATAGTTCCCACCACTGGTTACCAAAGCATGCATATGACTTTGTTGCCCATATTTGAGGCCTAGCACCAGCTTCAAGAACATTTGAACCAGAGCATCAGCCAGCACAGATTTTAAACCACAACTGGTTGTTTCTGGTCTTTTCTGACCTGTAGTCGATACAACTCTGGAAGCATTGCTCAAAAAACACAAATGATATCAAACCCTATTAATGTGTTCCAACATGCAGATATTTTACTGTGCATCCAACCAACAAAGTAATTACAATAAAATGCAATTTCAATAATTCATTTTGATTACATAGCATGCTTAGTATAACAGAGTACATTTTCACCGAGCAGCCTGTAAGCTAGAGTCAAAGTCATAGTAACCCCTTTATTGTGTACCTGCAAGTTAACCTGCATTATCACAAGGATAGGGACACCGGCAAACTGCCTGAAACTCTTTGATAGACTTAATTTGGCCAAACCCAGACTGCTGGCATACCAGCCTTTCGTGAGTCACGCTACAAGACTAGCTGGGTAAGCCTACGGAGCAGGAAATAACGTCCAGAAGAATGTCCATAGCCAGGAGGAAAGAAGGGAAGGATTCCTGCCTTCTCACGTCACTGTGACAATTTATTCTTTATACGCAGCCAGGACCAAGTCAACAATAAACATTGGGTTTAGTCCTGTATTGTTTTGCAGCATTATGAGCAGCAGGTTATGAAGTTTGATATTACAAATGGAGCATGATAATGAAAGCATCAATGGTCCATTCTCAGAGATCTTTCACATTCGCATGTCAAGACATGGCTCTATATTCCATGGCAGCATAAGAATAAGCCAAATATACAAAAAGCCAATCATGTCAGAAATACAAAACAGTCAGTACATAATGACTGCATATCCGCATCCAGAGACTTAAACTGTATTTATTCTTGTCAATGTTCTTGATGAGAAGAACATGTTTTTTGGAGGGGAAGGGGGCGTTCTCTCCTGCATTATTCAGCCAATTTAGTAAATGTAAAATAATTGAAATAGACGGTTGCCTTGTTAAAATTGTTGAAATGGAGTGAAAATAGAATAGCAGGCTCTCCATTTCCCCTGACAACCGGAACTTGTGCTTTTGGGGGATAGAGTGGCGGGTGAAAGGACAATTACACAACCTCATGACATTCGAGGCATGGCCTAATAACTCAGGTTTCTTCATAGTTGTGCTTTATTATGCAAAATATGATTTATGAAGTGTAAAGATATTTATTACCTACTTACACTAACATATTTATAACACACATTTTCAATCTGCCTGAACGGTTATTTTAACCAAGACATTAATGGTATATGCTGAAGATCATACTGAAAAATCCTCCAACACATGAGTTGGGGCAGCCCACAATCCATGGAAGAAGAAAAACAGCAACATAGGGTATCTGCCACAACAAATAACCCTTATTCCCACCCCAACCTTTCCCAAACCAGTGGAATTTTCCAGAACATTCAGTCCATCCCTCTAGCTGTCTGGTTGTGTCACTCTACTAGACACTTAAATACAGTCAGTTGGCGCATTGCAACAAGTGGTGCTTTTGAGTGCAACCTGCTGCAGGCTAGTTTTTAGACAGGGCCTTTGCCTTGGTCCTTCGTTCCATGCCAGGAACGGAGCGCTTAATGTTTTTAGCTGAGGGGGGCACCGAGGCCAGGGCCCTGAGACACTACACACAGTGTACTGAGCACTTGGAGTCCTCAGTGGGACAGCATCAGTCATCCTGATGGTGGAAATAAACAGTCAATTCCTGACTGCTGCTGTTGCAGCCTCTGATCCTAAGACTGGCCCAGTCTGTGCCTGAGCCTGAGCCAGCACTCAGACTCTGCTTACCGAGCCTACAGGGAGACTCTGAGGTTTATTTATGCTCCTCACATCCATGAAACCAAAGGCTTGTGCTGCCAATTAGGGAGAAAGTGACTGGGGACTGCTATTGTATGGAGGATAGAATAGCTACACCCGGTTGTTTACATATAGGGTTGCAGTTTATGTTCAAGGCATTCAACTGTGATTGGATTTTATTGGAATTACAATTGGGCAAGGCTGTTGCAGAATAAACAGTCCTAAATTAACTAGAAGCTTACGATCACACAAAAGAGTTATTAGAAATTGCTGTAAATTTTCCCGAAATGTTGGTAAATTACCTATAATTGTTTAAAGGGGCAGAGCATTAAAAACATATTTTTTTTGTTTAATGATACTTCTGCATGATATAAAAATAATAAAAAGTTATAAACTAATTTGAAAACGATGATTTAGCAGGATTTGCTAGCAAGAACGCTGGGTCACCAACAGTCACTACTTTGATAAATGTCAATCCTGTAACTTTGACAACAGTCAGTCCTGTTCTTACGTTTGACCAGTACAACCACAGTCCTTCAGAGGGTTCCTCCTATTCATACTTTTACTAAAAACATTTCATAAGCTGCTTTATTCATTTCTAATGCAAGGTGACACATTTGAATGCATGGTCCCATGTAGCACACTTTGTAAGAGCATAAGATGGTCAGTGGGTTTTATTCAGATAGGGTGGTTAAACAAAACAGTATGAATATATATGCCTTAATTAACTCACCAGTTAAGTTTCTCTGAATTGCTAAATGACATAAATGTGATTATTTTTCTTATAAGTATTCAACTAATAGGTTGATATTTCAAAGAGCAGAAATCTAGAGCAGCTACTTGTTCTAATAATCACTTGGCAGTTCAAGTGATCTAGTGATTTACTTTTGTTGATTTAAAACAACTTGGGTAACTGAATTGATTTGTAAAACATTCTTAACAGAATTTACAAAATATAATGACTATAGCTCAAGCTATGTGAGTAATGCTTGTTCAGTTTCCAATAAATTACTATAGCGCCCCCTTTAGGCCAATAAGTATAATTTGTGAATGATGTATCTTATTAGGGCAAGTTTTGTCAAAATCTGGACTGTGGTCTCTCGGCTATCACTTGAGACTAGTGTATAAATGTAAGGAGACTAAGTCCCATCCCATTTCCATTGTTAAGGGACGATTAATGAACATAAAATAATGATAGCTGACAGATTGGTTATTTAGCAGATGCTTTCATCCAGGACAACGTACAGTTACGGCATAAAAGATGTATATAGCAGAAGCAACCACATATCACAGTCTGAATATAATGTACACATTGCTTTTGCCAAAGAACACATTTTAATAAAATCTTTGGAAAGCTACCAACAATCAATAATTCTTGATAAAAAAACACAAGTGTAAAAACTTCACATATACCCAGAACTCTATACAATAGTACAGGAAACTAAACATCTTTCCTTCTCATGCAGAACACATAAAACAACCTATGGTCTTTAACCCAGAGCCTTGCACAGGACACATAGACAGACATAGCCTTCCTGCATGTGTGTTCAGTGCATTGTCTTACATGTGTACATATTGACAGCTTGTGAGACAATGAAGGTGGGAGACCAGAGATAAGAGGAGATGGGGAAAGCAGAGTGGTCAAAAGACTAGGATGTGTGGAAGAGGCCAACAGAGGATACAAAGGAGAAAATATCTGAGAGGAAAGAATGAGTGGGCACAACAAAGTAAATGGGGGAGATTAGAGTTGAGACAGTTGAGAGTAGAAGAGAGGCAGAATCTAGAAGAGGAATTCGGGATGGGTTACCTCTGTGCACTGCAAAGCTCTGTCTGTTTCTCTCTCTCTCTCTCTCTCTCTCCAGCTGCCACGCTGAGCAGCACATCTGGCTTGGCTGCCTTGCTGCCTGCAGCCTGGGCTGTGCACACATGTGCGAGTGTCAGCGCCTCGGTCACCACTTGGCAACTGCTCTGGCCAAGCGCTGAGGTTGCCGGGAAACAAATGACTGAAATATCTACCCAGCTTTGGTCCACATGCCGGGCCTGCACAGAATTGAATAGTACGTGACCAGACCACAAGTTTCTCCTTCTTTGCCTTGAGCCCACACTCTGCCTTCGGGGGATTGAAACACACACACACCACTGAAAAATCCCAAGATTTCAGGAGAATAAGAGGCTGAAAAATAAAAGTGCTTTGGTCTGGTCCCTTAGCAAATAAAATTCCTGAATGCCAAATATCTTGGAAGTCCAGGCAATGAGTTCCACCCGCTCCTCTGTGTGGAATTCTTATGGAGGATGCCTTGGGATAGCGCGTATAGACACTTGAGTCCCCTCAACACAGGAAAAAACGTTCATATAGACCGTTCAACTCAATGGGGACCGAATGGTCTCTATAAATATGCAATATTTTTCCACATAAGCATTTCAGTTGAAGAGAAATGTGAGACATAGGCTGAATCTCAAATTGCATACTTGTATGTTATATAGTATGCCACATTAGTACACGAGAAGATGAGTATGTCCGAAACAATAGTACGCTGAAAATGCTTTGCCCAACTTTCCCAGATGGTCTACTATCTTTGGTGGGTTTTAGAAGCATACAGCAGTGCATTCCTTTTCAGGTAATATTGACCACAACAACGCCTTGCGCAGTAGGAGGCCTTTCTGCTGTCATTTCACTTGACAAAAAAGTCAGTTATCGTCACCTATAGAGATACTTATTGTATTAATGTCATTGATGAATGAAAGAAAAACAAATGTTTTGGTCCCATGAAATGAAATAGCTTTGGCTATGAAAAGGTCATCTTCAGTCTCACAAGCTATTGTTCAATTGTTATGACTATTCCAAGTAATTCCAAGTTAGTAGCTACAAGTAGGCATATTACTGGCTTGTAAGCTAGTAAAACGGCAAGTGACAAAAGCCATACAGTTAATAGTAGCTATTTGTGGTGGAATTAATCTTTATAAGAAACGTTAGTCAGTTTAACACAAAGCTTAATTGTGTCTAGCTAAATATTCAAACTTGGTGTGCTGTTAATGTGCAACAAAATGATCTAATATTGATACGCAATGTTATGACGAGGTAGTATGTTCCAATCCGTCCAAGTACTGGCATACTAGCTTATGACAGTATGTACTAAACAGTACATAATTCATCATCATCATCCGCGATGTATGTACTTGTAGTACGTAGTATGTAGTATGCAATTTGAGATTCAGCCATAGATGTAAGCCACAAAGATCATCTTGCCTCTGTTACCACAGTCTGTCCTATCCACAGAACATGTGGTGATGAAATATCCGATGTCCAGTCACATGCTAGACATTAAATAAAGTATAGGGTCTTCAATCATCTTGAACCGCCCAAAGATTCTACTGACCGAGCCTACAGTAATAATATGACAAATAAACTAGCACCATTATGAGACGCAGACATATAGACGATCAGATCGTACTTCAAACCATACTTCTTGTCTTACCCACCACATAGGGGACTTCAGAAGGACGTCCAGATAACCATTAAGACACAACCTCCTGATGTTAGGGGACATCTTAATAACAAAATTTGGTTAGCAGGGTTATGACTGGCTTTTGTCAAATGACACAGTTGGCCATAAGTTGTCAAGCGCTATGGCCAAGCACTAGTTCATGCCTAACGTGCGAGTGGTGTGTCGGTGAGATGCAGAGCGTGTGGACAACGACGTTGACTCGGCAGTCCTGGGCCAGCTGCCAAACCAAAATAGGAGTGATCACAGATGAGGTTCTACTCTAGACCTTTATGACAATGAGTAAGTGCTCTGCCGCTGGGACCACCCTCATAATCACACACTGGAGCAATCCAGATTTGCTTCCCCCAAAGGCATATCTCCCTGTCATCCACCCTGACAAAAAAAAAGACATAAAGCATTGGACTGACTGAACACAACACGTTCACACATCTAACATAAAATGGTGAATGGAGGACATACAGTGGATATATAAAGTCTACACCCCCCTGTTAGAATGCCAAGTTTTTGTGATGTAAAAGAATGAGACACAGATAAATCATGTCAGAACTTTTTCCACTTTTAATGTGACCTATAGCATGAACAATTCAATTGAAAAACAAACTGAAATATTCAAGGGGGAAAAATGAAAAAGAAAAACCTTACAATAACCTAGTTGCATAAGTGTGCACACCCTCTTATTACTGGGGATGTGGCTGTGTTCAGAAATAACCAATCACATTCAAACTCATGTTAAATAGAAGTCATTACACACCTGCCATCATTTAAAGTGACTCTGATTAATCCCAAATAAAGTTCAGCTGTTTTAGCAGGATATTCCTGACATTTTCTTAGTTGACTGTCAGAGCAAAAGCCATGGTCCACAGAGAGCTTCCAAAGCATCAGAGGGATCTCATTATTGAAAGATATCAGTTAGACGAAGGTA
Organism: Esox niger; assembly: GCA_016801105.1. Classification (NCBI taxonomy): domain Eukaryota; kingdom Metazoa; phylum Chordata; class Actinopteri; order Esociformes; family Esocidae; genus Esox; species Esox niger. The sequence goes on along the minus strand of JACXGJ010012225.1, from coordinate 3,112 downwards.
CTAAATAATTTCCAAAGCATTAGATATACCATCGAACACAGTGAAGACAGTTATCATCCAGTGGAGAAAATATGGCACAACAGAGAAATTACCAATTGCTGGACGTCCCTCCAAAATTGATGAAAAGACAAGAAGAAAACTGGTCAGGGAGAGGGCTACAGCAACATTAAAGTACTGGCTGTGTGCTACATGTGACAACAATCTCCCGTATTCTTCATATGAATGGGCTATGGGGTAGGGTGGCAAGACGGAAGCCTTTTCTAACAAAGAAAAACACTCAAGCCTGGCTGATGTTTGCAAAAACAAACATCAAGACTCCCAAAAGCACGTGGGAAAATGTGTTATGGTCTGATGAAACCAAGGTTAAACTTTTTGGCCATACTTCCAAAAGGTATGTTTGCTGCAAAAACAACACTGCACATCACTCAAAGAACACCATACCCACAGTGAAGCATGGTGGTGGCAGAATCCTTCTTTGGGGCTGTTTTTCTTCAGCTGGAACCCTGGCATTAGTCTAGGTGGAGGGAATAATGGACAATTCCAAATACCAGTCAATTTTGGCACAAAACCTTCAGGCATCTGTTAGAAAGCTGAAGATGATGAGGAAGTTCACCTTTCAGCACGACAACAACCCAAAGCACACACCCAAATACACAATAGCATGGCTTCACCAGAAGAAAATGTGTTGGAATTGCCCAGTCAGAGCCCAGACCTGAACTCAATTGAACATCTATGGAGTGATCTAAAGAGGACTGTGCACAAGAGATGCCCTCGCATTTTTACAGAGTTGGAGCGCTTTTGCAAAGAAGATTGGGCAAATATTGCCACGTCAACATGTGCCATGCTAATAGACTCCTTCTCAAAAAGACTGAGTGCTGTAATAAAATCAAAAGGTGCTTTAACAAAGTATGAGTTTAAGGGTGTGCACACTTATTTATGCAACCAGGTTATTGTGAGTTATTTATTTTTGCCCCTCAAAGATTTCAGTTTGTTTTTCAATGGAATTGTTCACGTTATAGGTCATATTAAAGGTGGAAAAAGTTCTGACATTATTTATCTTTGACATTATTTATATAATTTTTTTACATCACAAACACCTGGCATTTTAACAGGGGTGTGTAGACTTTTTATATCCACTGTACATGGATATAGTGGAGGAGCTGAGTGAAGAAGCAGTCCAAATAACACTCCGACAGATCAGCAATGTCGCCACGGCATTCCACACAGGGGCCAAGGTAATAAGGAGCCCAGACAAATCAACAAGAGAAACGTTATCCTCAGGCTTCACTATCCAATGCTGGACAATGAATAGATACAATCCTGGTCTATTTCCTTTTTGAGAGGTATTCTCCAGGTTGATATGAAACTCTATCCTGTGAATAAGATCCTTGGGGGACCTCCGTCTGGCCAACCTGGATTATTGAGGAGAGAAAGGGAATAATAAAGAAGGGGCTTTGCAGCCAATTACCATGTAGCTGTAAAATTAACACCCAGCAGTCACACGGTACACTGTCATGGCTTTAGCAGACAAAACAATGATGGAGCATGTTGGCACACTCTACTCCACTGGTATGAAGAGTGAAAGGAATGGGAAAAGCAGTCCGGCTCTATAATTCCCAGAAGACACCAATGAAATACTTACACATATACAGCACATGCACACACACAAACACATATCCCACACAGAGCGCATGTACGCTACTTCTTCACTCAACTCCCGTTAAGACACTTGTGTGTCCCCTGTTTAGACACAGCTGTGTCTTCCATTCACAATAGGGAAATGATATTGTCGGAGACTCTTACATTGTCAGAAAATCTTCAGAAAGTAGCCACTCCATTGACTTTTAATTATGCAGTACAATGGACATGGTTAAGTGTCTGGCGGACTTACTTTGGCGGGGCCTGCAGGGTCCGTTCCAGTCTGAATCATGACCCCCGGCTGACATGTGAGACGAGCAGCACACACAGTCTTCTACCTGAGACACAAAGAGGAACACTGTGTGAGAAGGAGATGGCGAGAATTCCATTCAATGTCAATGAAATAAAAAAAATTATAAGTGTTTTTACTGTAGTCTTTATTATAGTTACTTCTTGGTACCGCCCCACAACAAAGTCCCATGGGTATAAAAGGGTCATCTAGACTTCGGGAACCACGTGGCTGGCACACTACATGAGAGATCTCCCGGCTTTTAGGAAACGACCTTGTTTAGCACGGTTCCGTAAATGAACGGCTTGTTTGGTCATGGCTGACTGTCAATGTGAATCTAAGGCCTGTAAAAGCCCATTAGGGTTAACCAGTTGGGCAGCAGAGATAGGCACATCTCCCACCCTCCATGGGCTTCCCTTGCCTTCCCCCTCCTGCCGGACACATCTGGGAGCCATCAGGGTAAAGAGCAACAGGCCCCTTTGCCACAGAGAACGATCTGGGTGTAATTACTTATAAAAGCATGTTAATCATAGGCTGGGCCCAGATGCCACCGACACACTTGTTTATAATTTATATTACTTTAAGCAACGGGATGCTCTGATTATCCTGGGTCATTGCTTTATCACCACTGTCAGTGAAATAAGCCTGGAACAACAACCAGTGAACCTTAGAAGGAGTGACAATATCATTGTATGGAAGTCACCGGACTAAGTCAAATGTTTGTCATCTCTTAAAAAAACTGCAAGGCATGGCTTCAAAATGAAAGGTATTACAACAAGATGTTAATCCAGCCACCTTATAACACCAAATTGGAGCTAACCAGCAGTAGCCTACAATTCTAAATGCAATATTTCCTCAATAAGCTAGAAATGTATTGCAATCACATAATCACAAATAACAAGAGAAGCAAGAACTACACTGATCCTCAAAAGGGTCAGATAACTAAGTCAAGAATTTCTTGCAATATTCTCACAACTTTCTCTAACTATGGCCAAGTTTGACAAATTGTTCCACCATAATAAGAGGTGGGATGAGATAAGTGTGGCGGAGTTGGATGGGAGGGGTTTGTGGAGGGGTTGAATGGGAGTCCTTTGTGGAGGGGTGGGATGGGAGGGGTTTGTGGCAGGGTTGGATGGGAGTCCTTAGTGGAGGGGTGGGATGGGAGGGGAGGGGTTTGTGGAGAGG
>JACXGJ010012224.1:0-18304 GCA_016801105.1 Esox niger | reverse complement strand
GTGTGTGTGTGTGTGTGTGTGTGTGTGTGTGTGTGTGTGTGTGTGTGTGTGTGGGTGGGTGTATGAGTGAGTGAATGCATGAGGTGTGTGGAGCCGATGAGGCTTGGCTTGGGCTGGGACCAGCAGGGTTTTATACGCTCCAATGACCAGGTGCAGATCAGTCACAGGCAGCAAATCAGTAAAATGAATGACTTGTTAAAACTTAAACTTCCTTCAGAATGCCAAGTCTCTCTAGGCCACCTCTTTCACTGATCACAGTACGCACAGACGCACTCATTAGTGTGTGTGTCCTTGTGTGTGTATATGTTTGGGTGTGTGTGCGCATGTATGTGCGTGTTTGCGTGTGTGTGAATATGAGATATATTCCATCAAAAACCCATCACGATAAAAAACATTTTTATCTTTTAAGTCTGAGAAATCAGTGTCCCGTAACAAATCTTGCTCACTTTGTGTGTTATTCTAATTTAGCACATGCCAAGCACTTCAAAGAAAAAACTAACAGTAATTTGAGTTCTGGTTGCAATTTGATAATTCAATCTTTTTAAAATCTATTTGAATGAATTGCTGTATTCATTAAATACAATAACATCTTCCCTTGAGAGACTCTAGAATAGTTCAATTCACTTTAACAAAGAATCCATGTTGGATTGTTCCCATTTTAGCAGACATTGTCACAGACGAACTCCAACGTCTTGTGTCCCTATCACTAAAAACATAAACAACAAATGGCTTACGACTCCTTATTAAATCTGACATCAGAGATGTTTTGAAATTAGTTTCATCTCCATTGATGATAGAGCATATAAAACCACATGTGTACAACAGCCATAAACACTCAACATATTAACTATTCACTGGGTGTAATTTATGTCTGTGTCACGGTAAAACAAGCTATCATCTCTGGATGTCAATGCCAAAAGCATCCTGCTGTGATGCACTGATTAATAAAGACAGGGTAGTGAGGCCAAGGACCATCTCTCCCTCAATCTCTCTCTCTCTTAGTTACTTTCTTCTCTTTCCCTCTTGTCACTCCTTGTCCACTCTCTGTTCTCTGTCCTTTGTCTCTTTCTCTCTCTGTGTGTCTTCCTTTCTATGCCCCTGTATCTTTCACTCTCCCCCTCTCTCTCTCATTCTTTCTTTGTCTTCTTTTTTCTTCTTCCTTTGTTTCATCTGTCTTATTCCCCAGCCCAACCCCTTTCTTTTCTCTTCAATTCAGCTTTATTAGCATGACAGTTATTACAACCGTATTGCCAAAGCTGGAGGTACAATAACAACAGGAGAATAACAACAAGAACATCAAGAACAACAATATCCAGCATTGTCAGCAACAACAACAAATATAAACATTGAGGTGAACAGTAACTATACTGTGAAAATATATAAAAACTAAAATATAACAGTTCACGGCAAGTGAACCATCTTTTTTATTTCTCTTAGTCTGAGCAGGTGTTTTAGCCATATTGTATAACCCAGTTACAGTCATGTCAGTACTGATGAACTACCCACGGGGAACACTGGTTCAAACTCAAACAGGAAAGCCAAAGAAATGGATGATCAATTATTCAAATACACTCTAAAGCTGCACTTCTCTTAGTTCACCTGATGGACTAGTAGCAAAGCAATGTCAGGTCATAGGAACTCTGGAAAACATGACTGTTTCCTGAACAGTCAGGCAAGGAGGAGGTTGGAACTAAACTGTGTGTGTGCGCTTTTATGTGTTAGTGTGTGCGATCAGCTCAATACTGTCAGAGCAGCAGCTTAAACACAAGAGTGATCAGCTCAACACCAAGAGATCCACAGGTTAAGCTGGTTTGAAGCAAGATATTAGTTTTTCCCAAAACTTGCACAGTGTTTCTTCAAATTGCTTCCCTTTAAGCCAGTTAAAAATGTGAACAAGCTTTCAGTCACACAGACAAATATTAACAAGGCTTATATTTTCTTATTTACTGAACTCACCAGTGTCTGATAAATTGGCCAATTTCTGTCAGGGTACAAAGAAAATTTTCTCAACCCACTGGCTGATTGTTTTGGGGGACTTGAATGTTTTTTTGAAAGATTTTTTAATATACTTTTGAGGAAATATGTTTTGCAATGTGGTTGAACCAACCACTCAATGACATGTCCTTGTCCAACAGTACATTCTAATTAAATACTCAGTATAAGCACACCACATGTATCATGATTTATAGCAGAAGCTGGACCCAAACACAGACTTTACGGAAATAAGGGATTCAATGGGGGAACTGAGGCGGGAATCTCAAAACTAGAAAACAATGGAAAAAAACAGGCAATCAGGCAAAAACAAGGGCTTGTAGCAGAGACCGACATGAACCAAGTAACTAACACTAACAATGACAATGACAATGACTCACCAAGGGCTAACGGAAGAAGGTGAACGAAATAAGGAGTTAATGAGGCTCAATAAGACACAGGTACAAACAAGGACAGGTACACATTGCGATTAAGAAAACAAACAAAAACCAAACGCAACGGGGCTACATTCAAAAGCAAACCAAAACAGCACAGAACGTCACAACATGTGGTATGTCGGGTTTAGAACATGTAGAGGGCTGACACACAAATAGAATGATGATTATTAATTCATTAAATAGTGATCTACTATATTGAGTGTGTACACATTCGAAATGTTATTTCTGTATATATAACCATTTACTTGTTACTTGAGACTCGTCTTGGCGTTTTACAATGAGATTTGTTCTAACAGTGTCTCGTAGACCTGGACGGACTTGACAACGAAGCCATTACATAAACCATCTCATGTGTCCCACCCTTTTTTTAAGTACATTAAATGCATTTTCAACATTTAGACAGTCCACAGAGCAGTTTCTTTATCCTCAGTTTAGATTTTTCTGCATGTGCCTAATCCACAAATTAATTTGAAGTTAAATAATGTAATTCTTTTTTTTACAAATAATGATTTTTTACATTTATACGTTTTCTGTTGGTTTCTGAACAACCCATTGCTAATCTTCTAATGGATTTGGCCCAGGGTGGGGTGACTTGGCAGGAAGATGGAGTGACCCCTGAAGTCTGTTTTTTTGTGGGAGGTGTGGTGTTTGTGTTGCCGTAATGTCCCCATATTCTATCCTTCCTGATGTTCTCCACATGATCCATAAGTGCCTCTGCTCTATCTCCTTGACCCAGCCTGTCTGAACCAAACTTTACTGAATCCTGCTGTGACTTTGTCCCGGGAGTTGTATGTATGGACATGTTGTCCATCAGACAAAGGCTTGCTCTCTCTGTGGTCCGATTGTCTGTGGGGAATGAGCGGGGTTGAGAGTAGATGGGGAAGGTCAGACAACTATTTACCCTCCCAGTTGTGGGCCAGTTAAACTACCGCACAGGTGAAGCACAGGACCAGCCTTCCTGCCAGCCAGCCTGTCTGTCTTCTACAAACCTGGGGTGGGCAGAGGATCGTTTTTGTCTGGGCACGTCTTTGAGGCCACGGTCAGGCACATCCCACTCAAGGCACCTCACCCCCCCCTCCACCTGTCCCAGCACTACTGGTTCCAGGAGATTAAGGCGATGGATTATTTTTTAAACACACCCACAGCCTAGTCTTTCTAATCCTTGTGGGGAAAAGAAAACAAAAATATAATGTTCCATAACTTTCCTTAACCTTAACATCAACGTTAGCTTAATCTTAACCTTAACCTAACCCCAGTAAACCTAACCTTAACCCCAATAAACTGATGTCTAAATTGAACCTAGTCTACAGTAAATGCCTAATCCTAACTTCCATTCTTACACTAACTCCAACTCTTAGTCTGACCAAAAACCTAACCTATAAACTTGGTTCTTGTTGGGGAGCAGCATAAGGTCCAAATAAGAACTTATTTTTCATGTTTTACTCTCCTTGTGCGGACAATCCAGGCCCTACTTTTGATCTGTCAAAGAAAAACACACAGCCACGTACACACATACAGATCAACAACCAAATGTGCACATAAATTCGTAGACACACACACATACACACACACACACATACACACACACACTTGCTTTCTCACCCCAGGCCCTCCAATCCCAAGGTGTAAGAGGAACCCGCCAACTTAGTAGCACATGTGGTGTTACATTTAATACAGCCCCCACACGGAACCAATTCACGGCCTACACACACCCTGTCACACTCCATATGCCAGAGAAGACACATACTGCACACTGTCTGGGGAGACACTGGGCCCCGAGACCGATACACAGCAACTTCAGAAAGTATTCATACCCCTTCACTTTCTACACATCCTGTTGTCTTATACAATTTACTTAGAATTTGTAACAAAAGCACCTTTGATCTACACACAATTCCCCATAATAACAAAGCGCAAAAATAAAAAAATAAACAATTGTTTTTCATGTATATAATAATTCAGACCCTTTGTCGTGAAGCTCCAAATTGAGCTCGGATGCAGCCTGCGTCGATTGGCCCTCCTTGAGAGGTTTCTATAACTTGGTTGGAGTCCACCTGATTGGACCACTGATTGGACATGACTTAGACAGGCACACACCTGTTTGTAAAAGCTCGAACACGTCATAGTGCACAACAGAGAAAAAAACAAGCCACATGACTGGTGGGGATTGTCAAGGCATAGATCTGGGGAAGGTTAAGAAAAAATTGCTAAAGCATTGAAAGTTGCCAGGCGCACACTGGCTTTTTAGGTTTGCTTTGTTGTATCATGCAGCACACCTGTATGGAAGCATCTGCATTCGTTAAGTTCCACCACTTATTTATTCAGGTGTGTCCTGTAATCTGCCACCCGTCTTTATACAGTATATACAATGAATTGCAAATAATGTCTATAACATAGCAAAATGTGGCGAAAGCTAAGGGATCTGAATACTTTTTGGAAGGAATTGAATTGATTATTGGGTTTATTGTGTATTTTTTAGTTGTATTAAGAATTTAAGGAGAGAAACTCATATAGACAGTTGAAAAGGTTCTAGCAGGGTGAAAGTGAGTGACAGGACCTGGAATGGAACCAGTGCCTTGAGGGACATCTGTTGTCTAGAGGCACCAGCACAAACTCCTGCCCGCAGAACTGAAAGACCTCCTGTATACAAACACTGTTTCTTTGGTCCTATATAAATGTGCATTGTTGGCTGGGGTACCTCGGGAATCCTCGCAAGCACTTAACCACCATGGGATCCTTCCGTGTACACCTAAACTCTACCTTGACATCTTCATATCACTCCACCTCCTCAAACTCTTAACTTAACAGAGGTAAACAAACATGGCAGACAGATTTAGTTGTTCACAACTAGACACGTTTCTGCTGCAACAACACCAAAGTCATGTTCCAATTGAAACTGAAGAGGTTTCTCTACCAAGGCACAGGCTGTGTAATTATTTCAAACACGGGAAAGCAAATCACTTTAGGACGTGGATTTACATCTCATTAAGGCCATACAAAGACAGGATTACCCAGACAGACTGGGAAAGCTCTTTCTGTTGTCAACGACTCCTCATCTTGTGCGGATGAGAGGAACCAGACACGTTCCATGTCATGGCTGAAATACAAAACCAACTACCAATCATACGATTTTAATATGAGCCTGTTAAGTCTATGTGAATCAACCTTGAAGATAACGGATGATCATTTGAGGGGACAATCAGTTTGTGGACATGTTGATAATGTTAGCAGTCACTGTGCCTTATGAGTCCAGTAAAGTTGTGTTTTTGGGGGGCTGCCTTAGCCAGGTTTTGGCAATCTCAGAAGGCTAAAGAGTAATGTTAAAGAGATTGAACACGATCTTTCCTCCTCACTCGTACTCCCCGTTCTCCCAACACGCAGCAGTCAACTCATGGTTACAGCTGCCCCCACTTTACTCCTCCTCTTTCTTTAGCGTCTCTCACCCCCACTCTCACCCCTCTCTTACCCCTCTCTTACCCCCTCGCTCAGACCTGCTCTCAATCCTTCTCCTACTCCTTTTCTGAGTCACTCAGAAAGGTAATTGACTTGTGTAGTTGACTCAAGAGATGGCAATCGAGTGTGTGTTTGTGTGTGTGTGTGTGATTGTGTGTGTGTAAGAGTGTTTGTGTGTTAGAGTGTTTGTGTGTGGGGCCGTTGATCCAGCCAGCTGTCTGCTGGCCTAATGGGCAGCTTGTTAAGCAATTTGGATCCAGAAGAGTATCTATTGAAGTCTACAATGTGAAACCATGAAATATGACACGTTAAGATCTGCCAAATTAGTGTCTTCATCTTATACACAATCAGCAGGGGATCAAATATGTTTTTCCTTTAGTGTATTTAAAAATGTATGTATACAATCTGTACTGTCCATCTCTAAATTAATATGTTAAATTCATTAAAAGGTTCGACTTTCTGCACCTGTTACTTGCTAGCTAAACCAATTTGAAATGTAACTAGCTAACAGGCTCAGCTAATTTTTTTAATTTTCTCACTCAAAACCTTCCTTTTCGACTTTTTAGATAGGAAAAAAAATGAATCCAATATAATGCATAGGGTTATGACATATTTATCTATTATAAAGTATAGAGTTATGTTATATTTATCCATTATAAATCATGCACCCAGGGTTATGTCATATCTCTCCATTATGAAGCATAGGTGTATGTCGTGCATCCATTATGAAGAAAAGGGCTTTGTTATATTTATCCATTATTGAGAATAGGGTTATGTCATATCTCAGCATTATAAAGCATAGGGTTATGTCATATGCATCCATTATAAAGCATAGAGTAATGTCATATTTATTCATTATAAAGCATATGGTTAAATATGACATAAGCATATGCTTTATAATGAAGAGATATGACTTAACTATTATAGAGCATAGGGTTATATCATCATTTATCCATTATAAAGCATAAGATTATATCATATTTATCCATTATAAAGCATAGGATTATATCATATTTATCCATTATAAAGCATAGGGTTATATCGTATTTATTCATTATAAAGTATAGGGTTATATCATATTTATCCATTATAAAGCATAAGATTATATCATATTTATCCATTATAAAGCATAGGGTTATATCATATTTATCCATTATAAAGTATAGGGTTATATCATATTTGACATAGTGGAATATGTCATATTTGGCATGGGTGATTATATTACCCATTTGTGGCACATGCTTTATAAAGCATTGCATACTCTAATAGATGTTTTTTTAACAATTGTATATAGTACTTATTAAGACATTGCATGGTCTTATAAAGCCTTTATTTGCTGAACATCACAGCAAATAAACAGAACAAGTTTGGGTTAGGGTTAGCAAAAACAGCAAAAGATACATGTTCTGGTGTTTACAATCGCAACACTAATGTGATGTCATTCAAATTCTTAAGACTTTAAATTTAAGAAATAATTTGATGATTCAGAACCCAAACAATTGGTTTTAATGTCGGTGTTAACAGGCTTCCAGACCGAAGCTGACAGACAAAACATGTGAACGTAGTGGTAAAACAACAGCACATACAGTGACACTGTTTTGTCATATATACTCAAACATCACTGCCCTTGTATGAAACTTGGTTTGTTTGTTTGTGTGTTTGTGTGTTTGTGTGTTTGTGTTTGTGTGTGTGTGTGTGTGTGTTTTGTGAAGGAAACAGTAGTGTCCCCTGCAAATGATTGTTTCCCCGTCACAGCCAATGAGAGTCAAATATTTCTGCCGTCTCCTGTACCTCTGGCCGTTATTGGGTCGCAGAGGTTCCATATAATCTGTAGAAAGCAATGGTGAAGCACCATGAAATACAATTGGAAAGCATTCATATTACTATAAATATCCAGTACTAAATACATTTAAAGACACACACACATACATATAGACCCTAGGCTTTAAATGAATATAGACAAAAAAATGGGGAACCAGGCTAGAATGCCTAAACTGGAGATAGCAGGAATATGGCTCATTAGAATAGCTAATATAGGGCAGAGGAAGGAGAGGATTAGGGAGAGAGAGTTGACAGACAGGAAGTACGTTCATTTTTAGATTGTGGGCAATAATATGTCCAGTCACCCACAACCCGCTCGGCATTGTGGGTATGGTAGGGCAGAGTGGCGATGGGATTTGAAAGGCGTTCTGCTTGGGTGCCTCGCTGATTTGCATTCAGCAATGGCGATGCACAAACACCCACACACACACACACACACACACACACACTCACACACATACACACTCACACACACACACACAGGTAGATGAGGTCAACAGCCCTAATTAAGACAATCTTCTCTCCAAAAATACCTGTGAGAGACAGAAAGAGAGAGAGCGATGGAGAGATACACGGAACAGGCTGACCCACTAACAACCAGCTCTCAACATTACTTTTTGGGGATGTTATTTTTCGCTTTACGATTCTGATGATGATATTAGAAAGAAGCGAGTGATGGGGTCCTGATGCGATTGTTCCCACGTATCCCTTTTATTGCGGAGCATCAGAGAGAGAGAGAGGGACTCGTCAATGAGTAATTTTCCTTTCTTTTACAGCAGCATAAATTTAACGGGGGAATATGCGGGGAGAAATCCTTTTAGCGGCTGATTTATGGCCGTCTGATGGTGGAATCATAGATCACGGCGGCCGCAGCAGACACTGATGGGCCGGATGAGGGCCACTAATGCCCACAGAACAAAATGTAACCAATCTGTGGAGGCCCTCAACCATGCAATAGGCCTAATAGAAACTCCCAAACTGTCTGCCTGTCACTGCTGAGGTCTGGGGGAGAGGAGGGGGAGGGAGGTTATAAATGTACCTGTTGTGAAAGAAGGGAAAGAGATTGAGAATGGGAGAGAGGGAGAGAGAAGGAGAGAAAGAAAGGGAGAGTGAAAGGGAGAGAGAGAGAGACATTTAGAGAGAAAAGGAAAGAGAGAGTCCAGGTGTGATCTTGACTGTTCTGTCATTCACCTGCAGAGGGGATTCCTAAATGTCACGTAAGAAAAAGAATAGTAGATATGAACAAAGAAATGAACGATAAACAACAACAAAGTCGTACAGACAAACACACCGCCGCTGTGGGACCTGTAGCCTGGAAACGGCCGACGGAGAACGATGTCACTGTTTCTAACAAAACAAACCACATTACTCAAATAGATTTTCATTATACGATGTGAAACCCCTCTTCAGTGTGTGTCATGAACAGGGGCTATTCACAGGTCGCTCAGAAACAGCTGGACGAAGGCATTATGGGTGGACCTAGCAACGGCAAGGGAGTCGCAACAGGAAGTTAGAGTAACCAATCACAGCCACGCGTGTTCGGTGGGATATTGAAAGACGATTCCTTCTATACAGCGATCACTCATAGCTCTTTGGTTGAATTGGTGTGCAACAGCCAAAGCCATTGAAAGCTTACATACACACACACACACACACACACACACACACACACACACACACATAGGGTGAACACTTTAATCACCTTGATGTGTTTCATGGCTGTGTTCCACACACAAACACACACCCACACACACACACACACCCACACACACACACACACACACACACGCACACGCACACTTGTGTCCTCCACAGAAAACCTCAGTACACCTCAATGTGTATTTATCATAAAACATGAGAACCAAACCAGCTTGACCTCCTCCCCGCGCCCCCTCCCTATGTCCTGTCCCCTGGTGAAAGAGAGTAATGCAGCTTCCATTAAGAACAATATGCAGTGCTTCACTTTGGGGAGAGAGGAGGGCAGGGGTTCACTCGTCTGCATTCAGAGTGAAACTCTATCGCTCCACTCGTTTAACAGCCCACTGCCACACTCACCCCTTAGGTAAGGTTAAACACCTGCCCCAATACCTATTTATGAGAGAGGGATAGATGGAGGGTGCTAAATAGATTCTGTTTCAAATAGCCAGGGCGCAGGCCATGTACATGAGGCTGGGATGATTGAAGAGAAAAGTGAGAGGGGGAAGAGGTGAAGGGAGAAGTGGATGGGAGGGAAAGGAGGTCCAGAAGAAGGAGAGAGAGAGGAGGAGATCAAAGACTGATGAAAAGGAGGTAGGGAGAAAGGTGAGCGAATGGAGGTAACAGGAGTATATAAAGTGTCTCCAGTCGACTGAAAGAGGTCAGCAGTGACTTCTCTGAAATCTATCCACTCTCAGAAAACAACCCAAAAAACAGTGCTGGCACCAGCGGAGTATTTTCTGTCCTGATATTTTCCACTTTGTGTGCCTCAGGCTGCCAGATAGGCACACAGCCTGAACACAGCCGGCACACAGCCTGCACACAACCGGCACACAGCCTGCACTTAGCCGGCACTCAGCCTGCACACAGCCGGCACACAGCCGGCACACAGCCTGCACACAGCCTGCACACAGCCTGCACACAGCCGGCACACAGCCGGCACACAGCCGGCACACAGCCGGCACACCGCCGGCACACCGCCTGCACATAGACTGCACACAGCCTGCACAAAGCCTGAACACAGCCTGTACACAGACTGTACATAGCCTGTACATAGCCTGCAAAAAGCCTGCACACAGCCTGCACATAGCCTGCATGGCCCGGCATCAGATGGCTGCTGTAGAAGAGGAAAAAAGACTGAGAACTGAAAGGAGGGGAGGAGGAGAAGGAGTCAGGCATGCAGGCATAGCCTGGGAATTTGGCTGTAGACAGTGTGGTGACAGGGACAGGACCTATGAATGTCAACAGAGATCAGGCTAAAGACATACTATACAACAGGTACTCTCTGTTTCCCTCTATCTTCCTCTCTTTTGTGCTCAGAATCACTCTTTTTTCATTCTTTCATTTATATTCTATATACATACATATATCTCATCATCTAGCTTTCTATCTAACCCAAGCCACCTCTCTTCCTCGATCCCTCACCACTCCCTTTTTCACTTTTTTCCCATCCTCCTTTTCTCTTCATTATTCTCTCTCTCCTCTTGGCCGTGAGCTGGTTACAGGGCAGACCTTAGCAATATTGTCGTAGCAACCGACAGGAGCAGATGTGACTCTGGTTGCCGGGCGTTTGGCAGGAGCACTCATCGTCACGGAGACAGCAATGCGGCTGGACAGCGCATCAGCTGCGGCGGCACACACACATAACACACAACAATCACACAACAAACACACAACACAAACACACACACACACACACACACACACACACTACACCCCTTGACATGTCACATGCCCTGCATCCCTGACCAGTGTGATAACACACTGCCCTGGCCAAGGACCCCCTAAGACCCCTCCAACACACACACACAAACACACACACACAATACAGCCCCTCAGACAGACTGCAAGTGCACAGCCAGTGAGGAGAGCGTCCAGGAGAGGGGGAGGAGGGGGAGGCTTGCTATGCAAGCAGTAAAAAGCGCTGTCAAACATGCAAAGAGATTTTTCATCACTTGAGGTACTTTCTTCTATTTTAATCTCGTGCCAAGTTGTGGACAAGTGGTTGTTTTGGGGCTAAACGTATGAACTTGTCCAAGGAGACCCAGATCAACACTCTTAGGAGGAGCGTGGGTCCGTGGGGCACAGTGCTACTGCCCAGATGGTGGAATTACTTAAGACATCTGTAACATGTACAACCCTGCGCTACTTAACAGAACAAACACGCTACATGCCAACAGACAGGCACGGCTGCTCCCTCTCTCACCCGATTTCTCTCCGTCTGTCTCTCACTCCATCTGATTCTGTAAGATACCAAGACAGCAAAGGAAGTACAGCAGACATGTGTCACGCTTTCTGCAATAGACTGTACAAGTGTCTAATAGAAAAACATTAGTATTTTTTCTCCGGTTATAGCATTACCAGGTGTTTATTTTCATGGAGGAAAAAGTCACATTTCATGTGCAGACGCATGCACGTGTGGGTGCATGAATGTGACTCTGCAGGTTTGTGTTTGTGTCTGTTCTTGATTGTGTGTGTGTGTGTGTGTGTGTGTGTGCGTGCGTGTGTGCGTGGGTATATGTGTGTTCAGAAAAAAGAAAGTGTCAGTGCGATGTCTGTCAGGCGCTGAGCGTCCGTGGCAGCACTCTGACATTTCCTGCTCTGACACTTGTCTGAGCTCATCTCAGGATGAGTGGGAGGTTGCCCTGGAGACACAAGGCAACCAGCTACGCAACGGTTCTGCTTTTTACATAGTCAGAGGCTTTCAGGACATTATTCTTCATTCAAACACACAGACACGCATGTGTGCGCACACACACAGTAACCACCCTTCAATTAAAACAGT
Organism: Esox niger; assembly: GCA_016801105.1. Lineage (NCBI taxonomy): Eukaryota > Metazoa > Chordata > Actinopteri > Esociformes > Esocidae > Esox > Esox niger. The sequence continues at coordinate 6,121 of JACXGJ010012224.1, read as the reverse complement.
ACCAGTGCTTTTTTTTATTGTTCATAATCACAGTCTTGGAAGTCTTATAATTGCTGCTTGAGTTGTGTTTGTAATAATTACCTCACCATGATAATGCCCTGACCATGATAATGTCCTGATCATGATTGTGCCCTGACCATGATAGTGCCCTGACCATGGTAATTCGCTGACCATGATAGTGCCCTGACCATGATAATGCCCTGACCATGATAATGAGCTGACCATGATAATGCCCTGACCATGATGGCTAGTCATTTTGATCTATTCATGATAGAACTTAACAATCAGTCAAACACACCACAGTAAACATTATTAGTATGCATACAAGCTTGCTCAAGCACGTGTGTGTGTTTGTGTCTGTGTGTGTGTGTTTGTGTCTGTGTGTGTGTGTGTGTGTTTGGGTGTGTGTGTTTCTGTAGACACGGATGTCTTGGCCAGTGTTTTTTTGTCTCAGTGTGACTTGAATCAGTAGATAAAACATTATGGAAACAAATGAGTAGGTTACTATATACTCGTTCACACATTTATCCGTTTTTCTCTTTCTCAGTTTTTCTCTCTCTCCTTTAATGTCTTTCTCAATTTTCCTCTTCTATATCCAATCTTTGGGTAAGAATTTGACAAGACAGGCAGGAATGTGGCTTTACACACGGACAGCAAAGTTTATTAGCACAAGGACAATGCAGAAAACTTGGTCAGGCAGGCAATGGTCAAAACATAGTAAATCTCAAATGGCGAAAGTACAGAAGGAGATGTCAACAAATGGTCAAGCAGGATCTTACAAAAAATGAATTCTAGTACAGGCAAGGAATGGAATAATCAGGAATACCAGGAATACACCCAAAAATCATGAACTGGAAAACTTGGAAAAAGGCTCAGTATGTCATATCTGAACATGACAATACGTCACAAAGACACAAATGAACTGAATGACACAAAACACATTGAACTGAATGACATAGGATACAAAAAATACAAAAAACAGTGAATACAATCAACATTAATGAAAATTGAACCAAGCATTGAAATACAATATATAAAATAAAAACAAATCTGAACTGGCCTTTCTATTCTTGAGGCGTATGAATGGTTTGCACCTTATGGTGAATCAATGAAATGTATTTATAACACCTTTTTTACATCAGCAGTTGTCACAAAGTACTTTAACAAAACACCTTGCCTGAAACCCCAAAGATCAAGAAAATGCAGTGTTGAAGAACAGTGGCTAGGGAAAACAGCCTAAGAGGGGCCGAAATTAAGAAAGATACCTAGAGGAACCAGGCTCGCAGGGGAGACCAGTCCTCTTCTGGCTATTTACTGAATGAATATTTTAAAAATAAAAGTTGCAATAATCAATAAATGCAATTGGGCTGTGTCCAGAGTCTATAAAACCTAGTCCAGGTCAGAAGCATGACCAGATGGACAGGTCGGGGGTCAACTAAGGGGGGCGTCAGCAGACTGGCAACTGAATCATCAGGTATCATCTTGATCTGCAGCACAAACAAGGAGGACATTGGACAGGGGCAGCGACAAGTCTTTTGAGCCTGGTCCTTGGGAGGTCTGGGCCAAGACCTCATGTCCCCCTAAGTTTAAATGGAGCAAGAGACAAGAAAAATTTAGAGAGTGTATTAACAAGGCTCTTTAGGTTTACAAAGATTTACAGGGGAGAAGGAGAACTGACCCTACTCCCCCAGGACCATAATATAGCACGTAACCTGTGGTCTTAGGTTACGTGTAGGATTGTATGTCTTGATCATTTCAATGAGGTAAGTAGGAGCAAATCCATGTATTGATTTATTGGTTATTAATAAAACCTTGTCAAGAGGCTAGTAGTGGTGTAATGTGTTACATATATTTAGTTCTAGTTAGGAATCTAGCAGCCGTGTTCAGCACTAATTGAAGTTTATTCATTTATTTTTTAGCGTAACCGGGGAGAAGAGCATTGCAGAAATCTAATCTTGATGTAACAAAAGCATAGAATCGTTTTTCTGCATCCGTTTTTTAAAACATTTTCTGAATTTTGCAATGTTCCGAAGAAGGGAAAAATATGCCCTTGAGATATATTTTATATGTTCCTCAAATGAGATGTCAGGGTTGAGGGTAACTCTGAGGTTTCTCACAGTATATTGGGATATGGCCATACATCTGTCGCCGTTCATTGTAAGATCTGCCAACAAAACTCATTGTTTATGGACTTCCTAATATTTGAATCACATGCTTCCAAAGTAGCTAATTTGGAGGCTTTTCCATGTTTCATCAAAATATACAATTGTGTGTCATCAGCATAACAATGAAAATTGATATTGTGATTACCCCAGAGGCAGCATATATAGTGAAAACAATAATGGTCCCAAAACCAAACCTTGAGGAACACCAAAACATACCTTTGATTTGTCAGAGGACATTCCATCTACACATAAAAACTGATAGCTTTCAGACAAATTAGATTTAAACCAGGCTATAACCTGTCCACAAAGCCCAATATGGGTTTCTAGTCTCTCTAAGATAAAAGATTGATCAACAGTGTCAAAGGCATCACTAAGATCAAAAAATAACAGAACATATACGGAACCTTTGTCTGAGGCCATTAGAACGTCATTTGTTACCTTCATGAGTGCAATCTCAGTGCTGGGATGGTGTCTGAAACCAGACTGGAGAATTTCATGAATGTTATTTGTCCTCAGGAAGGGGCTGCATAATAGAGAGCTGTTATTCCTAAACCCTTTCTCCAATTCGGATGTGAATACCCTCAAATTAAAGCTGAAAGACTTGAATATATTTTGGTTAACCAGCAAAATAACAAAACTTTGGCAGTGTCCAATCATTTTTAAATGCACAAATGTAAATCACCATCCACAAACAAACACAACCTGACTACAGTATTTCTAAAGTAGCATTTGCACAAATGCCAATGTGAACACTTTCGTGTTAGAATTGTCGAGTGTGGATCATGGATCATGTTGTGTGTGTGGATCCGTTTACATTGGGCACAGAATTTTGGCAGTTACGTTCTGAGTTCCGGTCTCAGGTCACAGTTCAACAATCCATAAATGAGGGCATAAGTCAACATTTTGTTATGTGGAAGATGATCTCGGTGAGTTCTTGACAATCACCTAAACACACAGTGATGTCATATATGTGACATCACTGCAAAGATGCATAATTTATGCAAATGCTGTTTTAGAAATATGTTTGACAGATGTGTACTTACATATCATGTGTCACATTTCTGAGTTGTACGCTGTGAATACAAACATTTTGGCAGTCTTCTGTCTCCATTCAACACCGGCTAGGAACATTTGTCTCAAATTTGTCTCAAATTTGCATGTTAAAGAGGGAATTTTCTTCTTTGAAATGTGTTGTGGACACGGTCCATTACGGCAGTTTGGGATGCATGGCAGAATGAAGCTGGCCCGAAGGATACGAAAATAAGGTGTTAAACCGGCAGGTGGCAAATGCAATACGGTCCATGTATGCTATTTGTAGAGGAAGTCAACATTTCATAAAAAACGTGACAATGACATTAATTGTCAAATAAATAATGACAGTATTCACCATTAACTTGGTTGACATTAATAATGACAGTATTCACCATTGACTTGGTTGACATTAATAATGACTGTATTCACCATTGACTTGGTTGACATTAATAATGACAGTATTCACCATTGACTTGGTTGACATTAATAATGACTGTATTCACCATTGACTTGGTTGACATTAATAATGACAGTATTCACCATTGACTTGGTTGACATTAATAATGACAGTATTCACCATTGACTTGGTAGACCTTAATAATGACAGTATTCACCATTGACTTGGCTGACATTAATGACTGATCTGCACAAAAAATTTAAAATAAAAACATTATAACTGAACGCAATCCTATATGGTATCTAGCTAAATATTCAAACTTGCCATGATTTTAATGCACAGACACAATTATATAATGTTGACACAATTTAATGACACGGTTGTAGTCTAATAGTTTAAACTAAACAGTATGTACTTCACTGCTGATGGTGAACTATGTACTGTTTAATATATAGTAAATTGGTTTGCCTTTCAGAATGTAGTATGCAAATTAAGATTCAGACAGTGTCCGTTGAAATGGAAGAAATGAACACAACAAATCACCTATTTATTGACCAGAATCATTTCAGATGGACAATTCACGTTCAAGCCATCCAACACAAGTGAACATGCTGTGAAATTCACATGCTTCTATACGATATCTATTCAATTCGTGGTGATGACATTTTGGGCCAATACGCCCTCAAGTGGCCGAGGCTTCACATGTCAATTAGCGGCTTGTAGATGTATTGTGGGCATCACAGGCTTAATTTGCCATGCAAAGCTTGCAAGTAGGAAAGAAATACAGTTCATACGCACCCGTTCCACTGATTTGTTTTGTTGTCCAAAAATTACACTTGAACAAACTGACATAGTTCATTTAGAACTGACACTTACTGATACGGACTTCAAAGTAACCACGACTCATTAAAGTAACCACGGCCTGTGACCCTTGTTACCATGGAAACACTGAAAGCAATACTTTTTTGCATTAAATGAAAAGCGTTCTTACAGAGTATTCAGGCTTGTATTAAAACGGGCTCTTTGATAGAAAATGGACATTCAAACCCAGTTTCCATGTATTACAGAGTTCTCAAAGTGAAAGACTAAAAGTTTTGTTTTTCAAGTACTGCTCTCACATTCAACTCAATTTGAGAGGATATCACTGCAGTGTGATTTTTTTCGACTTTACTTAATTCCTCATTCTTCAAACTAATTTCCCTTAGTCTGTGATAGACCTCTGAGTGAAGCTTGAGCTGGCCCATGGTAATTTCCCCACTCCACAGTGTCTCTCTCTGGTTAAAACCCACTCCACCCCAACCTTCATCCCAGCTCTGATCCTCCTGTAATGGTGAACAGGATAGGTGGGACCTAGTCAGCATTGTTCCCCAGGACCCTAATTTCTGTCCTATTAAAGCTCTCCTCTCCTTCTCTATATTTCTACATTCCCCTCTCCCTGCTAAGACCTTTAATACCCCCATCCTACTCTCTCTCTCTCTCTCTCTCTCTCTCTCTATCTCTCTCTGTCTGTTTTATCCAACAGCTAGCTCTTCTGTTAGATAAGTAGACTATTGAAGGAAGCCAAATCTGACAAAATAACTTTTTTTTGAATAATGTAAGATATAATATAATGAACTCTCAGTCAGTGAATCCTCACCTTCGTCTAATTTATCTTTCATTTTATAGAGGGGAAATAAATCAATTTTCTCTCTTATTAGGATTCCTCTTCTTAAATCCTGGCTTCTAGGTGCATTCTCTCTTCCTCTCTCCTTTTCTCTCCCTCTCTCTCCCTCAATGTACAGGTCTTCTCTGATCTCTGTTCATTTTTCATTCCTTCTCTTGCTCTGCGATTATCCCAGCGCATATCAAAGGCCTTTAATGAAGATTCACAACATTTTCCCCTTCTCTTCTAATACCTTATCAAAGAAGAATCTCGTTCCGGAAAATCAATTTTCTTTCATATTATTAAGTCCTCCTCCACTGCGCTTGCATGCACAATTCTTCGGTTAGCACGGAGCAACACAGAGGGACTTAACCCTGAACACCCCACACACACAATACAGATACTCTTATCTCATATCACACAGCTACTGCCTGCCTGGGAGATCAAGAGTTATGGAGTGGAGAGAAAAGGAGAGGAGAGGAGGAAGGAGAGTGGTTGAGGATGAATATTGTCTGTGATTTAAGTTGAACATGCTCTGTGATTGAGGTTGAATATGTCCTGGGATTGAGGTTGGATATGTTCTGTGATTTAGGTTGAACATGTTTTGGGATTGAGGTGGAATCTTTTCTGTGATTTAGATTGAATATGTTCTGTGATTCAGGTTAAATATGTTCTTATGTTGAGGTTTAATATGTTCTTTGGTTGAGGTTGAATATGATCTGTGGTTAAGTCTGATTATGTCCTGTGGAATTATTTATGTGGTTGAGGTTGAATATTCTCTAACAAATGTGTTCTGTAGGTTTACATTGGAGGTTGTCTTGGCCCAGTGACAGAGCTGGACTGGGGTCTACAGGGGAGGGGAGGATAAGCCAGACTGTGGAGGAA
>JACXGJ010012223.1:0-18328 GCA_016801105.1 Esox niger | reverse complement strand
TGTAAACCCACACTGACTAGAACACCAGGTTAGAGAACTACTGTAAACCCATACTGACTAGAACACCAGGTTAGAGAACTACTGTAAACGCACACTGACTAGAACACCAGGTTAGAGAACTACTGTAAACCCACACTGACTACAACACCAGGTTAGAGAACTACTGTAAACCCATACTGACTAGAACACCAGGTTAGAGAACTACTGTAAACCAACACTGACTAGAACACCAGGTTAGAGAACTACTGTAAACCAACACTGACTAGAACACCAGGTTAGAGAACTACTGTAAACCAACACTGACTAGAACACCAGGTTAGAGAACTACTGTAAACCCACACTGACTAGAACACCAGAAAAATGTGTGGTTTAAATTCCTGTGTGTTAGGTTTTTGTAATGTGGCTGTGTCTTCAAGTAAACCCAGAGTTGAGGTTCCTGCGATTTACCAAGGTGTCTTTGGTGTGGCCTAATAAACTCATTCACTACAAGTCAAATGTCTGTCGTTGGTCACTTTAATAATAAAATGAACGTTTATCCTGTGCCTTTAATTTCTCCCTTTCTCTCACCCTTGCTCCGCCCCTGGCTCCGCCCCGCACTCTCTTCTATCGTTCCCTTCCGCTCCGTCTCAGGAGCTCTGGTGGACCAAGGTGTGTTTGAGGAGTTGACACGCGAGTGCCTCCCCCTCCTCTACGAGCACATGCAGGAGCTGGGCGTCATCTCCACCATCTCGCTCTCCTGGTTCCTCACCCTGTTCCTCAGCGTCATGCCCTTTGACAGCGCTGTGCTCCTGGTCGACTGCTTCTTCTACGAGGGCATCAAGGTCATCTTCCAGGTGGCTCTTGCGGTGCTGCACGCCAACATGGACACCCTGCTGGGCTGCACGGATGAGGGCGAGGCCATGACCATTCTGGGCCGGTGAGTGAGGGGGGGGTCATGTTTCTGGGGGTTCTCCGGTCCGGTCCACCTGACACGATGGCCCTGTAACCAACGCTGCCCAGCATTGAGAACGTCTTGTTTGTGCCCCTCATCGGTCTGTCAGGTATCTGGACAATGTTGTCAACAAGCAGACGGTGTCTCCACCTATACCCCACCTCCATGCCCTCTTGACCAGCGGCAATGAGCCGCCACCAGAGATTGACGTCTTTGAGCTCATCAAGTCATCGTATGATGTAAGAGTGATGTTCCGACCTATGAACCAAATGACATTTTCACAGATGACTCATCCTATTTATAGTTCTGACGAACAGCCCGTTAGTTTACTCGTCGCATGACCACATTATTGATGTCAGTGACAAATGTAACCACGGCATTTAAAAACTTTACTGAATTTGCCCTTGGGGATAAATTAAGTTGATTAACTTTCAGGTTCATTTGACATTCACTCTGCGTAATGCTGTAATACTGCAATTAGCTAAGGCCTGACCTCCCTACTTTTGCTCCCTCTATCTCCCTCTCTCTATCTTTCTCCTTTTCTCTCTCCCTGAGAAGAAGTTTGGCAGCCTACGTGCTGATGACATCGAGCAAATGAGATTCAAGCAGAGGTTAAAGGTTATCCAATCGCTGGAGGACACCGCCAAGAGGAGTGTGGTGAGTCTGTGTGATGGTGCCAATGAGGAAAGTGGTTGTTGACTTTGCTTGCTTTGTCTTGATGGCTGTTGTACGCCTTTGTCAACTGAATTCCATTGTATTCAGATTGGATTGCACCTTTGACCTTTGCTTACTTACCAATTTTCCAGGTGTGTTGAATAGTTACTGATAAGATTTATTCTGTGACGTTCGCATTGCCCGTTGGTCCAATACGCTATGGACAGAAACGAATGCAACTTTGTCTGGGTTCCCAGGTAAGAGCCATCATGACTGACTCCGCCTTCAGCATCGAGGAGCTTGAGGAACTCTATGTCCTCTTCAAGGTATGAGATGCCTGTCATTATTACCACACAGAAATGTTCACGTAGGTCTGTCACCAAACAGTCTCTGTTCTTTAGAATTTGGGAAGGGGAGGGGCGGTTCAGCCAATCCACCCCACTTTTTTCATTTTCAGAAGAGAGGGTTGGAACTCATTGTTATGGTTCCAATCTCTTCTTTTATCACATGGACCTTGAACGCAATGGAGCGTCTGACCGGTTATGTACAGTAATACGCCTGTTCTGGGTTTACCAGTATGAATCATTACTTTTAACGTCTTGGTGTTCTTCAGCTTTCTCTGTTAGCAAAGTAGTTTTAATGACAACCGTTTCAGCTATTTCTGGAGTAGTTGGTTAATAGTCGTTTGTTGTGTTATTTTGGTCACGTCTGTGACGGAGCAGAAATTACACATACAAGCAAACCCATGTCCTTAGAGTGAGAAGCAAAACAGATGTGTTGAACTGGAAGAAAAACTGCAACGTAAGTTGGCAGTCGAGATGGGCGCAGGTCAACGCGCCCCTATGTTTCAGTCCCCGCTAATCCAGCCTTCTCCCCACGGCAGGCCAAGCACATCATGAGCTGTTACTGGGGGGCCAGCACCACAGCAGCTGAGCGCCACGACCCCAGCCTGCCCTACCTGGAACAGTACCGCATCGACCTGGGCCAGTTCTGCCAGCTGTTCGGAGCCCTGGGCACCTGGCTGTGTGGCACGCACACCGCCACCCTGGCCGCTCGCCTCTTCCGCCTGCTGGACGGCAACCGGGACGGCCTTGTCAACTTCAAGGAGTTTGTCACGGGCCTGAGTGAGTGGAGCAGCGGCGGCTCAGGGTGGAGGCTTTCGCTCGGCTGTCATCGGAGGACGCCAGCGGATGTCGGCGTTGATGTTTTGGGCGTGGGGGGGCTGTATATGAGGGGCAGCGGGTTGCACGTTTACTGTTTCCTGAGGTCCCAGTCATGTTCCAATGCACTCAAGTCTAGCGCTAAAAGCTCTTAAACATTAAAACAATGTAGATCTAAAATATGTTACTTTGTTGTACATTTTGCCTGGATTCCACATCTGTCGTCTCATTGTGTGATTTCCTCCTATTAGGTGGCATGTATCATGGAGACATGACAGAGAAACTCAAGCTACTGTACAAACTTCACCTGCCACCAGGTAAGCAGGGAGATCACCTCTCTTGCGGTTAAATTACAGTCCGATTCGTGATTATCCCATTGCAGACTTACTGCAGAATATTCACTGTCCCATTTTCCCCTATTGGCCTCACACCCTGGTAACCAGGGAAACTCTACCGACTCAGCAAATCAGAAGGAAAGGGGTCTGTCTGCTGCAGTCAGCACACACTCATGACACTTCTGGAGGTGGTGTTTTTTAAAGGGACAGACACCGGGTGTGGTGCGTGCGTGCGTGCGTGCGTGCTTGTCGGGGCTCTTCAACTGTGGTGCTGGGGGGGGCGATCGGCTGGGGTATTTGCTTCTGCCTGGCATTTAATTAAACCCGCTGGTGTCTCCGTGTCAGAATCCTGCCCGGATTAGGAGATAAAAAACTGAATAAATAACCCTACTGTTGTGTTGCTGTGTCTGTAATGACAACCCTGTTTGTGTTGTTGTGTCCAATGACAACCCTGTTTGTGTTGTTGTGTCCAATGACAACCCTGTTTGTGTTGTTGTGTCCAATGACAACCCTGTTTGTGGTGTTGTTGTGTCCAATGACAACCCTGTTTGTGTTGTTGTTGTGTCCAATGACAACCCTGTTCGTGTTGTTGTTGTGTCCAATGACAACCCTGTTTTTGTTGTTGTTGTGTCCAATGAAAACCCTGTTCGTGTTGTTTTGTCCAATGACAACCCTGTTCGTGTTGTTGTGTCCAATGACAACCCTGTTTTTGTTGTTGTTGTGTCCAATGACAACCCTGTTTTTGTTGTTGTTGTGTCCAATGACAACCCTGTTTTTGTTGTTGTTGTGTCCAATGACAACCCTGTTCGTGTTGTTGTTGTGTCCAATGACAACCCTGTTCGTGTTGTTGTTGTGTCCAATGACAACCCTGTTCGTGTTGTTGTTGTGTCCAATGACAACCCTGTTCGTGTTGTTGTTGTGTCCAATGACAACCCTGTTCGTGTTGTTGTTGTGTCCAATGACAACCCTGTTCTTGTTGTTGTTGTGTCCAATGACAACCCTGTTCTTGTTGTTGTTGTGTCCAATGACAACCCTGTTCGTGTTGTTGTTGTGTCCAATGACAACCCTGTTTGTGCCCCTTCCAGCGTTGTGTCCAGAGGAGGCGGAGTCAGCACTCGAGGCAACACAGTTCTTCACTGACGATGAATCTACTCAGGGTACGCACACACACAGATGCTTGTAAAGCACCCTGCAACTTGTAAAGCAGTGGTTCTAAGGGACCAGAGAAGTAGGCATGTTGTTACAATGCAAGCACCACACAGCTAATTTAAAGGCTCAACTCCTCATCTGGCAGTGCTAAGGCAAAAAGCACCCCTTTAGGACCCCAGGACTAGGTTTGAGAACCACTGGCGTGGAACATACTCATATGTTATATATGTGGGAATACACAGACATGTGTACACATACATTCACCATTTGTCATCTTAAAGTTGCCTAAGATTATAAATATTATATTTTTAAATGTTGGGCCCAGTGATTAGTTCCTTCAGTCACCCTCTTCTGAATGTGTGTGCATGGAAAACTGATTCTTTCTACAAGACTAAACTGACACATTGATTGTTGTCATCTTTCTCATCCTATTGTTTAATCTGTTTCCCTTCTTACATCTTTTCTATTTTAATCTCTCTATCTTCACTTTTCACTTCCCTCTCCCCATCTTTTGCCGTTTTGCCCTATCTTCATCTTGTTCCGTTTTCTTTTCACGCTCCAGAATCTCCCTTCCTGTCTGATATGGACTTCCTGGTGCAGGAAGTGACCTCAGGTTTGTGTCTCTGTGGCTTTGTGTCTCAAAACAGTATTGGTAATGGAAATGGTGGCCACACGGTCTTCTGGGGCTTTACTAGAGATATCGTTACAATAGTCAGCAAATGAGTAAAACAGGTGACACTAGCCCAGAAATAACCTCACCATACAGTCTTTAATCAATGTCAGCATAGCAACACATTGCAGAACTCATTTCATACAAAGTGGAGACCTATTGGAAAACGTTGTACATCCGGACTAGTGTTAGTCACATCCTGACCACCAGTGGTTATGTTCATTTATAGAATGGGGACTTGACCAATTACATACATTTTTACATACATTTTTCAGCAGTAGTCAGAAAGTGCAGACACCCAGCCTGTAACCCCGAAGAGCAAGCAACAACAAGAGTTGATGCACAGTGGCTAGGAAAACCTCCACCCGTGTTTATGTTAATCCACAGAATGGGGACTTCACACCCCGGCCTGATGTCCTCCAAGTGTCCTTGGCCTTCCCGTCATCTTCTGTGAAGTCGATGTCTCACAAACTAGCCCACATCACCTGTATTCACTGGAAATACCACGACCACTTCTCTACCCCCGTCTTGATCACCCACTTCTTGACCTGTCACTGTGTGGTGGGGTCACTGGTTCTCAGCAGAGGCTTTGTGAGCAGAATGATGACGGTAATGGTTGTGGTGGTGACGAAGGTGTTTTGTCTGTCGGCAGGAGAGGATGTGAAAGAGGCTGGGGAGGCATCCGGAGGCAGAGATGTGGAGGAGAAAAAAGGTGAGCTTCACTGCTGCCTATATCACTTACCTACAGTGTCGACCTCGTTGATCTCCTGCCCTCTGCTGGGTGCAAATGTTATTGCTATTCTCGCTTACATTTGAGTAATATAACTGACTCTTGTCCCCAGTTATGGTAAATCTTAAAATAATCTAGCAGTCAGTGCATTGTTTTGTTGTCTGTTTCAGAGGTGAAGGACTACAAGTATTACCTGAGGATGTGGGCCAAGGAAAAGGAGCCCCGGAAGGAGACGATTAAAGACCTCCCCAGGATGAACCAGGTATGGCACTATAACCTGAACACCTCCATCCCGGAGGTGTCCTGTGGCTGACCTTTGGCCTGTGTCCCGTGCAGGAGCAGTTCATTGAGCTGTGTAAGACTCTGTACAACATGTTCAGTGAGGACCCCCTGGAACAGGAGCTTTACCACGCTATCGCCACCGTGGCCAGCCTGCTGCTGCGCATCGGAGAAGTCGGCAAGAAGTTCACCAACGGCAACGGCAGCCGGAAACCCAACAGCACCGCCAACATCCCGGCCCCGGCCGAACTCTCCCAGCCCGAGAAAGAGGAGTCGAACGGGGAGAGCGGCCCAGGGCAGTCGCTGGTCTGCAAGGCCTTGGCGGAGGCCCAGCTGGAGACGCCTCCCCAGCAGGGATCGGATGAGGAGGTGAAGGATGACACGTCCGTGTCGTCCTACTCTGTGGTGAGCGCCGGTTCCCTCCAGTGCGAGGACATCGCGGACGACACCGTCCTGATAGGCTGCGGCGGTGACCAGCAACGGCGAGGCAGCACGCTGGACGGCGATTGGTCCATCACCTTCGAGCAGGTCCTGGCGTCGATGCTCACCGAGCCGGCCCTGGTGGATTACTTCGAGAAGAAGGGAGACATTCAGGCTAGGATGGCTGCCTGCAAGATGCAGAGGGCAGTGGAGAGACAGGTGAGCTCGTCAAGCGACCACGAGCTGGCCCAGCTGTCCACCTGAGCAGACCCGCCTGGCCTGGAAACATCCAGAACCCGACAAGCTCCGTTGTCTCTTCAAACCTGCAGAGGGAACCTGACACTGTCCAGCTGGAGCAACCGTTGGTTCTGACTCACTCCCGTTTCACATGGAGCTCCAGACCTGCGCCTCGGTTGTGATTGACTTTTTTCCAAAACCAGGTGTGTTCGTGCGTGCGTACGTGTGTGCGTGTGTAGGAGTAATACAGTGTATGTAATTAGGTATTCGCGTATGAAAGAGCATAAGCACCCCAAGTCTGCCCAGCTGTACTACCTTGGAAACACATTTCCCAGACTCAACCTAAGCTTGTCGCCTAGACAGCAACCCCCGTTCAATAGAGATTCTCCTTTCTGGTCCAGGTCTAAGCTTACTGGTCTGGGATATGGGCCCTTCCTTGAGCAGCAGTATCCATGGACACGGTGACAGGAACCTTGGAGCACGGTATCGTTTATATGTGTTAGGGTTCTGTGTGCCGTGTGCTCTTTCCGTTGCTCTAAGCACTCTGCCAACCACAAACAAACCATGTTAAAAGCCTTTAAATGGAAGTCCCACATGATGCCTGCATAAGTAAGCAATACGACACGTAGGGGTGTTGTATACGGCCAATATACCACGGCTAACAGGTGCATTTAGGCACAATGCATTGCGGATACTGGCAATGTATAACACACCCAGAGATGACCTATTGTGCTTTTGAACCAGTTTCCAATGCAATTAGTGCAGTGAAAAGTGTTATGGTGATATGGTCTCATACCAACGGCTATCAGCTAATCAACGTTCAAGATTCAAACCACCCAGTTATTAGACATGAAATATAAACATTGTGTATATGTATATACACGTTTTTATGTCTCTTAACTCCACAGCCGTCTCAAGCTAAACACACAAATCCTTGCCTTAAAATAAATATTAAAAAACACCAGGTGTTAGTTTTCAGACGTTTTTTTGCGTGTAGGTTTTAGAGGGAACATCAGGGGAACATGGCTGCTCCCCATTCAGTTCTCTGGTCGTCGCTTTGAGTCGCATTCCAGAAATTTTTTGTTGAAAATGCCTTGGTGTGCGCACTCAACTTACCATGGTAACACAAAGGTGTGGTCAGGCAAAATTATTTCACCACACGTAACGCACCAATACACAGCCTTCGGATAGGAAGTGGAGCTTCTGTTGTCGGGCGAGTTGCCTACACTTTACCAGGAACCAGATGGACGGTTCTGTAAATGCAGGTTGGCACACGTGCAGGGATACAGCAGGGTTGTTGGTGTTTTGCTGTGGCTAGGAACTCAGTGAGGATATCTGCTTTAGCAGGAGACTCCACAGATTGAGCACTGCCAAGGGGTATTCAGAAGGAAAGTCGTTTATTTTATTGAAGTTACATTGTTTTAAATGAATGCCCTTCTTGGTGGTATATAGGTAGTATATCTCCTCCCCTTGTTCAAAGCTGTATCCAGGGAGATGTTTTCTGGCAGTTAACAAAATTGGCTCAAGGATGTTCTTTCAGCCAAATAACTAATATTGTTTTACCATTACAGTCATTGGCTGTCTTTCTAGTCAGCGGTATTGTATATTTGTGTATTTAGGGTTCATTGGTCGATTGTTACCTTGGCAATGCGCGGTCAGAAATATCAAGGAAACATTTATTGATGGTTTACTGAAATCAGTCCCCTCCACATCACAGATCTCCGTGACATTTCTGTCTAAAACCACTTCTTAAAACACGGTAACGCTTTCTCCTCATGCCAGTGAGGTCACTAACTGTAAATTGCCACTTTTTCTGTGTAAAGCTTCAAATGTATACAATGTTTCTCTGTAACAATATAAACATAGGCATCATAGTCATGATGCATTGGGAGAAGTGTTACTCTTCTGAATATTCACAACCTTGTTTTAACAGACAGTTTGTGCTTTACACGATACATAGTATCTATCCACATTTGTCACGAATGCATATCTTTTGCACAAAATCTTCGACAGAATGCTCCATGCCCAATTCGATCCACTGCGTGTATAATATTTGACAGGATATGACCATGTATGATCAGACAAATTATCTTTGGCAAGCTCTTGTAAATGCATACCGCTCCCCTTTAGAGTTGAATGCAATGGAGGTGAGAAATATGGCTAACTGCGACATTCTTTAAGATACACACATCTTGCAGATTGCTAATTCCGATCTAGTTCTAAAAATACTAAAGGGGGATGGAGTGGAAGATTGTTTTACAAGGCCCCTTGGCATTCAAGTTTACATCATGGTTATCCAGGCAGGTCTGAGATCAGTTAAGAAATGTGCTGGCGCTACTCATAATACTGGTCTTTAAACAGTTGTATCATGACACTAAATCCAGACTGTAATCAAAGGTTACCCGCCCTCTGCATAATCCAAAACAACATTTTAGGGATGCATTCATTCCACAAAACACACAATTTTAGTAGTGGAATGTTTAGTTAAACTGTTTTTTGGAGGGGGGGGGGGTAATCCAGGGCGGAGCCTCAGCATTTCCCTTCTGTTTCACAAAACATGTTGCAACTAAAACATTTTGGTTTTGTACAATGCTGCATTGCCTGAATCATTTCTGCACTTTTTATAATAGTCATTTTATATCCAAAGCTACATTTTATTAGTGTTATTTGCGCTCATTGCTAAAGTCCCTGTTCATCACATTATGTGTTGATTATTTAGATCTGTTGACATGCAAGACCTCTTACTTTCTATATCCTGCCTTTTGTTTCTGAAATGTAATGAAAACGCTAATGAAAAGGACTTAATGTACCGGTTTACCCTGCAGACTACTTGCTAAATGTGAAAATGTCTGTTTATTCAGCTATAGTTATGTCATCACTGTATTCATGTAACATTTATTTATTCACAAACTCGCTTTTAAATTGTCTTTGATCCGTACTGTACTATATTGTGTAATAAATATAAATATTGAATGAACTAACTTGGTGGTGTTTGGTTGTGACATATAAATAGACTTACATATTTCTTAATATTTTGTTGTATCTTTTGTAGCTCTGCATTCCAATGATTGACCATCACATATCTAAGGTTGCACAAGGAACCCAGCTTAATTTCAGTATAGATTGGTTTTCACCAATCACATTAGATGTTTTCCCAAAGCTTAATGGATTGGTCAGAAGACCAATTAATTCAAGAAAATCTTTTGTCTGACTATGTCAAACACGGCCTTATTTATTTGAGCCCATCACATGACTTGCAGTGCACAGCATTACCAACGGCTCTGTACCTACCGTAACGACAGGGGGCGCAGGAGACCATCGTGTTTTTTTGGAAGCTGTCATACAACATTGCTTTGACAGGTTTTCCTGTTTCCGTTTTCGGAAGTTTAAAATATATTCCCGGTTCAGTAGCAGACATTATTCATTCGTTTGTAGCTACTACTGTCAACAAACCGAGAACATGGTTCAAGAGTTTCATGTTCTAAGATGCTATTCATGCCAAACCTACCAAGTACAACAGGTAATTCGAGTTTGTTATTTGTAAGAATTTTCTAAGAAAAGTAAGCAATGTTGCTAACTTTGTAGCTAGCTTGCTTGTATGCGTTGCATGAATAAACAATATTTAATCCATCATTAATTGTAGGTTAAAAAGAGTAAAAAATGGAACTGCAAGATGTGTGGGGAAAAGCAATCAGTCCTCAGGGTAAGCTAAACAATGATTTGTTCGAACCACCGTTGATGAACCAATTGTAGTCAGTTTAACCACTTGTAAAGCATTTGTGTGTATAATCTATCCAGGAGTTTGGCCGTGGTTCTGGAGTGGATTGCAGACGTCATGTTCAGAAGCTCAATGCAAGACGTGGGGAGATACTTGAACAGGACCAAAAAGCCTGCTTACAATGGTAACAGTTCTGACCTTTTTTGAGTTTCAACAGGTAATCCTGATATTATTTGTTAGTTTAGGGTGTGATTTTTTTCTTCAGTTTCTGCTAAGGAAAATTCACTTTCCGGTGGATGGTTAGGCTAAAATACAATGGTGCATCTTGGCGGTAGTGTAAATGTATCCGGTTAACACCATCCCATGTGTTGCCGTGCTTATTGGCCACATGGGGGTGCTGCAACAAGCGATTAGCTGGAAAATGTGCAAAAGCTCAGGCCCCTCACCCCGTGCGACCCCGTAGAGTTGCAAAATATTTATACATGGGTCCCCCTCCACACAAAAATTTTTCCTCTAGGACCCAATAAAGTCGGCCATGTTGGAATGTTGTCCTCCATTTTGCAATTTCACACCTAAATCCTGTCTTTTCTGGAACTGAATGGCTGAACTGCACATAACTTTGCATCTCGTCGCTATGGATGAGGTTCTAACAACGCTATATATTCCAGACTACAAGATCCACTATTGACCAATTTGATGTAGGAGCGGTCTAACACACGGGCCTATAAATCAGGCATTGATATTTGGCTCTTAATAAAACTTAGTTAAGATGTTCACAATAGTAATAAGACCATGTGTGCAAACTCGTTCGGTTCAATGACAGCGTGGCACAATAAAAGCCAGGTTTTTATGCCGTATGAAACAGTTGCGAAGTATTGCACGCATGCTCCTTGGCTCATCGTGGCCCTATTGTTTCAGCAAGGCGTTTGAAGTGGGCATGTGGACGCTACCAAGTCTTATTTGGGGATCAGACCAATTAATCACTCACATTTATTTTATAAAGCGCTTTTTACGTCAGCAGTTGTCAAAAAGTGCTTTTACAAAACACCCGGCCATAAACACCAAGGATAAATGACCAAACAACAGTAGTGTTTAACTTCCGCGTCTAGGAAAAACTCCCTAAGAAGGCCCTGTAGTAAGTGTTTTAAAATCCAGAAAGTTGTGAAAAATACACTGACAACCAATTGCATTATCTTTGTTCTGAGATGAAACCTGATACATTTTTGTGATGTTTTGGAAAGTGGCCTGAAGGGGGGAGAAGGGATTCATTGTGGGGACATATCTAACCTGCCGTGATGGGAACACATTTGCACACTAGTGTCTCCTGTTATTGAATTGTTGAAGGTATAAATGTCATGACTCTGTTTGCTCCATTAGTGGGGAAGCAGGCAGCAGACCACGCATTTGTTTCTGCCTAGTCATTTGCATTAGCCAAATGACTGAACGTCAGCAGCCAAAGGCCAACATGGTCATCATAACATTACAATATTGGCCTTTCTATTTTTGCCCTGATAAACCTGTTTGGGTGCGGCCCAGTTGAAGATGCGTCTTTTTTTGACAATGGTTGATCCGAAAGGATCTTGTGTTGAAGCTCATATCTTGGGTTACAGGTTTGTTTACATATAAACGCTGTGTTGCCATATCACCTAGAAGTGATTTGTGCAAATGCTCCTCACTTTTATTGGTTCATGAATGCTTAGTTACTTGCTGATAGAATCAAAACATCACATCACTACTTCGCCAGTGATCATAATATCTGGATGTTTGAAAACATTAAATGGGCATTGGTTTAATATGTGGTGAAGTCTGATGGGGATAGGCGCCAAAGGGCTGAAAACGGGTAGTGAGTTCCATTCGTTTGGAGACTTTGCCACACGTGTGTGGTAGGTTTGTCTCTACGGCGGGTTTACTTCCAGATTCGGTGAGAGATGTTTGCGTAGATAATCTACAGTGTAACATGTTACATCTGTCTGTTCATTTGTTTTGATAGGAAGGAGATGGGCGATCTGGCCGAAGAACAACAACTGGTCGAGAGAGTTCCAGAGCATGGCAGCCACAATGTGAGGCACGAAGATTATAGAGCTTGGCCTTGTCATGTGTGGTCTTGAACTTGCTGTTATTCCCATTCAGCAGCCCTGTCCTGTAAACTGTTGCCTATTGATGTCATGAGAAAACATGGAAAGATAACTAGGCCTGTCCTCCTGCAGTCAGAACAGGCTGAGGGAAGTCGTTGGACTAAATACCTGCCGACGACCAATGAAGACACTGCTGATGAAGAGGAAGAGAATGTTTACATGGACAGAAACGGTGTTCATGACTACAGAAACCTCAGGTCTGCCACAGCCCTGGTTATCCATACAGGGGGGTTAAAGTTCATCCCCTTAGAGAGGCGTGTGTAACCCTCCCCACCCCAGTTTTTCTTAAACACCAGATTTAGGGAACAGGGTCTTGGTGGGACCCAGAGGCCGCTCGTTTCAACACTGATCCAAAACCGCACCAAAATAATCAACAACATCGCTCAGCGCCACTGACGATGACTGTCCAGTCCCCTTTTAAACAGTCGAACATTAGTGTCAAATATTTGTTGATGATGATGTGTGGTGGAATCTGTGTTAAGATTTGTGACCGTATGGATGAATGTCACCCAACAGAAAGAGGAAGAGGGGTAGAGAGGAGAGTGAGTCCAGGCGATCACCTCTTAATGGAGAAGAGGACCACGTCCCCCCTACGAGCTGGAGGCTCAGAGGGAAGACCGCTAAGGTAAGTGACTCGTGCTAATTCCCACCCAACAGGCAGGCAGTCTCTTGAAACGCGTAAAGAGTTAAGAACATTTAGCAGACACTTCCGTTCAGAGCAATGTGCAGAAGAAATGTTGGCTTTGGAACTCAAACTAGCGGCCTTTCAGTCATTGGCCCTCTGTTCAAATTACCCCGCCCCCTCGTTGTGTGTTGATTGGTTTGTATGAGAGACACACGAGTGTTGTAGAGGCAAATTCCTCATGTTATTTCTCAGACAAGATGAGGAATTCAGTAGAAGCTGTCATGTAGAGTGACATAGTATACGTTTAATTTCTTTCTGGCCCAACGTGGGAATCGAACCCACGCCCCTAGCGTCGTGATTTTACTTCCTGAGCTGTGTGGGTCCCCAAAACCAAACTGTGCCTCAGACTGGGACAAGCTTTCAATTGTTCCATTCTGGTTTTTAACACCACAAAGGTCTTGAAGTTGTGGAATTAGGGTTTCTGTAGTATTTTTATATTTTAACTGTCATGTACACATTATCTTCCCTTTGCATTTGCTTGCTTGCCTCACTTCAGAATCAGTGTAACGGTTAAGTTTGTTTTTCCTGATATGCTTTCTCTGCCACCTCGGCAGACACATAACGGGCAGCCCAGCTCGTTTGCCCCTGCGGACCAGGCCTCTAAACAGTCAGGTGTCAGCCGACAACCAGTCCCAGCTTACAGTGAACCCATTAATGTGGCGGCACCACCCTCCACTACTGGGTGTAACACCATGTCATCACCAACCGTAGCCTCTCACAGTGCCATCACATCTCAGCCTTATGGGTCCTGCAGCACTGAAGTCACAAAGAACTCCAAGTGGGCCCAGTTCCTGACTCCGGCACCTCCGGACGAGGAGCATGGTGGCATCAGCCGGAGTGATACCACGTGTGAAGACTACTTCCAAACCATTGGCTCAATGGTCCCAGATGAGGTGCTGGTGGACCAGAACTATACGAAGCCCCGCACAAGGACATCGGGATGTGCTTCGTTATTGGTTGGAGGTAGTGGTTTTCTGGGGAAGATATTTGATCGGCCGAAGTCGACTGTCACTCGTGGATTTGGGGAGACAGCCAATAGTGGGTGGGCCAGCCATATGACGTTACCTCAGGAGAGTCACCAGCCTCCACCCACCACAAACCCATGCCCCGCCCTCTCCCTACGTCCCGCCCTCTCCCTACGTGCCCTGTTCTACACTGATGAGGACTTTGATGACACATTTTAAAAGCCAAGTAATGATTGCTCTTTGTGTTTGCATAGATGCCATGTAGTCTTAATTGCCTTGTCAAAATCTTCATATCCTATTTATTTTAGTTGTATGTTTTAATAGGTAATGTTTCATTTCTTCCAAATGTAAACTTTGGACAATACGTCTGTTCAATAATACATGTAATAATAAATGTAATTCCAGGCCGCAGTAGGTTTGCAGAAGTATTTTATTTGTTAAGAGGATTGTTTGTGTTTAGACAGTCATGAGTCACCCTTCACCTGATTCTGTTTACACTGTAGATTGACACCACTGATTATAGGTCTGGCAACTAACACTAGGTGTAAAAACTGTTACTGGAATAATTGATGTTTATCCACATTGTTAATTAATGTGGACATTGTTTCTGCTTCTGGAATGTAAAATGTTTCTGTTGCATTAGTTGAACTACACCTTTAGTTATAATTTCTCTTAAAATCTGACAAGTAGTGCCAGCAGAACAATGGATTTCTTAAAATAGCAGGATTACATTTTCTCCGTTACACATCTAATTGTCTGTTATTGCTTGAGTAACAGGTTCTGCTGGGGGTGAGATGAAGGACAGAAAGGAAGTACATATTGGTGAAAAGGTTCTTATAGGGAGGGGCATAGTGGCCCTTCTACTTCTGGGGGCGTTTGGAGTAGTGGATGGTGTCCAGGGCAGCCCCGACGTCACAGTCCTTGGCGTGAAGGAGCCGGGTCAGCCAGCCGCCCTCATCAGTGAAGCCCATAGACAGCATCTGGGACAGGGACTCCACCAGACGCGGATCTGCATCTGCACACAACACAGGAAGCCATGGAGGGTCACTCCACTGTGAGGTCCTGTCTCTAGCACCTACTTCTAACACTAGTAACCAGGGACAGAAGTACCACTAAAGTCACAACTGTGGTGCCCGTCACTGAGATTACAGCTCGTAACTAGAGGTGTAGCGAATGCTACCGACCGCGAACGTATTGACAAGCTACTGCTGGTGACGAGACGTCATCTTTAAACTGTGGTACCTTGTGGGAGGTGAGGGTAAGCTGCGGCCTCGGCGAGCGTGAGGGACCTCTGTGGGTCCTGTGATGGGGCCCGGTGGGAGGCAATGGACCCCGAGGCTTCCAGTGAACCCTGCTCACCCACCAGGAGAGACTGGAGCTCCCCGGTGGACGGGTCCACCTCCTTGGAGGTCAGGTGGGTCCACTCCTCGTCGCCGCTGCCTCCCGCCTCTTTACCTCCCTGGAGAGGGTAACAACACACTGTTAGCGGTTCAGAAAAAGGGCTACTATCATGTGGTCAGTGATGACAACACCATCTGTTATCAAAACATGACCAGGTTGATGCTCTAAGAAGCGGTCATACCGTAGCCAGATCACCGGCGCTCCCCAGGCTGCTTATTCCATCCACCTCGACCTCCATGTCTCCCTCTTTAGCGTCAGACCCGTCCGCTCCCCCGGTCCTACTGCCACCGTCACTCCCGGCACTGGGCGGGCCCCCGGAGCCGGGTGGGGTTGGAGTCGGGACCATCACCTTGGCCCTCTTCCCCTCGTGCTCCACATCGATGTCCACGTCGATACCTGCAGCCAACACACAGGGTTAATGGGAATCTTCACAGGGTTAGTCGACATTTCATGTGGATTGATGTTTTTCGGATGAGACGGCGTGGTGCTGTTCGCTTGGACTCACCCAGTGGGCTAAGCATGGCCGCCACCCCTTCTCCAATGTTCTTCAGATAGTCCATATTGGCCTGAGATTGCTGGGAGGCATCAGATGACGCGTCAGAGGAGGGCTGGCTGTCCCCTGGGGCCGCCTGGCCTGGCTGGGACCCAGAGGGACCGGGTTGGGCTTGGTTCTGAGCAAGGTTCTGAGCCTGGTTCTGGGCCCACATGCAGTGCCTCATCTTCCGCATCCACTTCCCACGAGGAAACCACTGTGAGTAGAACATCAACGTCAAGCAAACATAGACCTGCTTCGACACACACGTTCCCACTTTGTTCTTCCCCTCGCAAGAGAAGAGGCAGAAATAAGCACGAGGCGGCGTTACGTCTCACCTCAAATGCATTGTTGAGGGGGTGCAAGATGGGCAGGAGGACATGCTCCTTGTGGAGCCCCTTGGACTGGCACTGGGAGCACAGGTCATAATCGGGGCACACGGTACACTTGAAACGGGTCCCCCAGACCGGGCCCTCGCATACATCACAGGTCACATTGGGGTGCACCAGGGGGGGGCCGTGACCATGGCCGTGACCTTGGGGTGGGGGAGGTCCCATGTGAGGCCCTCCAGGGGGAGGGGGGAAGGCAAAAGGGGGGACACCGCCCGGGAAGGCAAAAGCAGGGAAGTCACGCCTATGTTCCTTTTTCTCTGCAAAAGAGAAAATAACAGCAGGTATGAAGGAACACATCTACTGATGGCCAGTAGTAATGGTGTAATACAATTCCATTAGGCTTTCTAATATCTGAAATGTCCTAGAGAAGAAGGCCCACCCTTGATGAAGAGGCGGAAGGTGTCATCTTTGGTGCAGGTGAGGCCCATCATGAGCTCATCGTCGGTTGAGAAAGCAATCATGTCACCGTCCTCATCTGGGTAGAAGGCAAACATGAGCATCGTCACACTGATCTCACTAAACATTGTTTACAGACAGCTTGTCTTGTCAAGATAAGTTGGTTTACTTGCAGCAGCCAAAGTTCCATACTAAAGTATTCTGTTCACCGCAGTTGCTTTTTGTACTTGAAGCACAGATGTCAGTTCAGGGAATGTGGTTAATTTGATAATTTTGACTACATCTGAATACAATGGAGCACATGCCTGAGGCACAATATGAAAACTTGTCAGTGGTGTTGTGGGCCTAGTTATAACCTACTGTAAGAAGTAGGTCACCTAGGTTAAGGCAATACAAATACATGTTTCAATATACACTCTTGCAGCATACTGTATTATAACATGCCTCGTCAACTTCAGGCCTTGAGCACACAAAATGGGGATTGTCTTTCTACCTGGTAGTAAACTGTGCTCACATTCCCAGCCAAAACGTAAATCTGTGCCGGCCTTGGGGTATTTCAGCTCTCCAAAACCAGTTATATACGGCCCCGGTTCTTAGCCGTATTTTTCAGAATTTGTTTTATGTATGAAATAGAATTTCTGCAAACAGAAAATTTCCCTTTCTGAATTGTTTTTATTTTCCTTTACTAACGTTATTTATAGGGCAGAACTGCAGGTTGCATCAAATCTAACATGGCACTTTAAGTGGACAAAATGTAACCTAATGGTATTTGTGGTGTAACGTTTTAATTAAAAAAAATCTTACTAATGTTAACTTTTATATATATTATTTGGTTCACGAGTCAACCTAAACGGTTTCATCGACTGAGATGGCTCGTTAGTTCAGTGCGCAGTGCGCTGTAAAACCCGCCCCACAATGTTATGAAAGACCCGGCTACAGCAAAATCCTTACATGGGTAGTCACAATCTACAATACGTTCCAAGATACTAAGAAGCATATACCTTTATATAATGAAACACTGACAATGCATGCGTACCTTTGTAAAACATTTGGTAGGTGACATTCCGAAGGGTTGAGAAAACATCAACCACCTTTCTATTCAGATACTCAAAACTCGTTGAAACATCTTGGTCCACAGCAAAGCGACGAATTTCCTTCGGCGCATCGTCCTTCCCAAGGAGATAAGCTTTCACCGTCATAGACATGGTCGAGTCTTCTCTTGACTATCAGACGTGTTGTCGCTCCAAAAGAGTTGTTGCGCAGTTAAAATGTTTAAGGGCCGCTCCGACGTAGTTTCGCTGTAGTGCGTCTTGCTTTCCTGGATACAGTTCCGCGTATGAGCCTTATAGCAACGTCAAATGTAATATTTATGCGCCGGTCTAGCCAATCACTGTGGCTTGGAGCGGATTCGGGGGGAGTCCCAATTTTACAAGTTTGTTTCGCATGCCCGGTGCTCCGAGTCGGTGGAATTTATGGACTATCGAATGGCGTAATGTACAAAGAATTTAACCGGAACTCCGGGCAAAGAAAAACGAACCT
>JACXGJ010012222.1:0-18329 GCA_016801105.1 Esox niger | reverse complement strand
AGTACACTCCCTAGATCACCCGAACTCAATACACTCCCTAGATCACCAGAATGCAGTAAACTCCCTAGATCACCCGAACTCAATACACTCTCTAGATCACCAGATTGCAGTACATTCCCTAGATCACCCAAATGCAGTACACTCTCTAGATCACCCGAACACAGTACATTCCCTAGATCACCCGAATGCAGTACACTCCCTAGATCACCCGAATGCAGTACATTCCCGAGATCACCCGATCTGATCCATTCCTATATTTAAAAAATGAACATTTTGGAACAATTCCTCCATATATTATCTTTTCTGATGCAATCATATTTTATGCTAAAATGTTCTAGTACATGGTAGAGTTTATTATCTTGTTGAACTTAATACTGGCTGCAGTACTGAAGACAAAACCAAACCATTGCAACAAAGATCCATCTGACCAGAGCACCCAGTTGCAATTGAACTGCTAACACTGTTTATCAAACTCCAGGATCTTACATGTGTTTGTTTTTCTGAATAAAGGCCTTTCTGGAAACGTATCCACACTGGTTATTGGGAAGGTGGCATGTAATTTTAGATTTAGGGCCTGTTACACCAGTTGGTGGTACATAGATCATAACTATGTCTGACAGAGAATATGATCTATGTCAAACCTTATAATTATATCTGTTGCACCAGCTGGGCATACGCCATTAATAAGCTATGCCCTGTCATAGACTTTACGACTAGTAGGTAGCAGGCGCTGCCCGGGAGCAACGGACCTTAGGTTGTCCAACCAAATCGAAAAAATGAAAATTCTAATATGATTATATGCTGCCATTACTTTCATTAAAAACACCACCTTTTGTTCTACTGTATGTTCACTACCTAACCGGTATACCTTCAGAATAATTTCGTCCAGGCAGATGAAGTTGCGGTAAATTTACAGTCTTAACAATAGCCATATCTAAAAAGTGTGGCTGTGTATTTTACATGAATTAATAGAATGAATTTATCTGAATAAAATACTTATTTGCCATCTTGGTCCTGATGAAAATGTTGCAATCCAAATCCTGTTAGAATATTTAATGCTTATTCATGGCTAATACACAGATCTAAAATAGACTATGGCGCAATCTATCAAAACACAAGCAAAGCCTTAATTTGCAAGATAGATGTAATTTATAAAAACATTTGCAGATTGATTGTTGGATATGAATATAAGACACATCACTCTACAATGTAAGAACACAATTGGCGGTCGCTCCTAAACAGAAGACAACTGCATTGGTACCAGCTTCTTTGTAACTGCATTGATTTGCATTTCCTGGGATATTTGAAAGAACATCTTACTTTACAATACTCATATTAATCTTTTTAACAACAGACACATTTACAAATTCCAAGGGTACATCTTGAGTTTGGAGGAAGTACTTTTAATAATTGCTCAACTGATTACAGTAGTTTACTTTTAGGATATTATATTCACAAAATAAATAAATACATAAAAATCTATCATTAAGAACTAAGTTTTTGTGCTTTAATTATGATATATTTGAATATTTGTAAAATAACAAAGATTATGCATGTACTGTAAATATTGTAGGTAATTCTATTTATTGAATGCTAGGTAGTTCAACCATGGCAATAAGAAAACATTATATACTTATTTATTAGTTCAGGTGGTGGATAAATAAATTAGATTTGATTTTTACTTTTAAAACAAGTATTAGAAAGGAGATGACATCTTGTTACTACTGTAAGTATTGTTTTTTTTTTTATTTAATATTTCCTTTAGAAAGTCTTGAAATGGGTGCAATATCAAGAGTTTTTACTCTGCAAAATGTCCCCCAATTAGCTTTTAAATAAATAAACATAATTATCACACACAGATCAAAAGAAGTATATTTTTCACACCTTTCAGATATCAGAATTTCTCTTCCACACCTTTATGAGAAATGTTGCACAATCTACTTTACTTTTTACTAATGTTTAAAAAAATCTGATTACATGGGAAATAGCTTTTAAAGACTCAATGATTTTATTTTCAAGTTTCTTTCATTTATTTTTTATTCCTACATGGGTCAAAAATTAAAAAAATATTTATATATATTTTTTTGTATGGTTGCGTGGTAAAGGGTAAATATTAAGGATTTTAACAGTCTGATGGCCTGGGGGAAGAAGCTTCTCCTGAACAGTCTCTATCTAGATGGTAGCAGAGCCCATGGCTCAGGTGGCTGAGGTCCATGATGATCTTTGTGAACTTTTGCGGCACCGTAGATACAACAACCTGCAGGGCAATCATTCTCTGATGGTGCATTGAGCTGACCTTGCCACCCTCCCTAAGAGCCATGGGATCGTGGGCGGTGCGGTTACCGATCCAGGGGGTATTGCAGCCGGAAAGGATGCTCTCAATAGTATATCTGCAGATGATTTGTGAGGGTTCTCTGGAAAATCTCCTCAGGCTGCCTGAGGTTGAAAATGCAATGTTGTGCTCTGTTAACCATGTTGTTGGTGAAGGTGATGTTACCTCCCCACCTGAGGTCAGCCCTTTAACAAGTCAAGGCTTGGGTTGTGCAAGGCTGGGACCAGAAGCAGGTCTCCCAGTTCTCTGGCCATTATGTTGAGCCTATTATGAATGTTGAAGACCTGGCTGTATTCTATGCAACATTCAGTGTTCCAGTTGGGATAGGGCAGTGTGCAATGCTCTTTTGGGGGAGTATGCAAATGGGAATGGGTCCAGGATAGCGTGTTTCATGGAGGTGATTTGCACTTTCACTAGTCTCTCAAAGGACTTCATGAAGATCACAGTGATTGTTACTGGGCGTCGTCATTTAGCTTGGTCAGCTTGGCATTTCTTGGAGTAGCAAATGTAGCAAATGTGGACATAAGAGCACTAGGGGAACTAACTGGGGAAGGGAGAGTTTGAACATGCTTAATGAGATTTCAGATGGATCAAGTGACTGTAGTGCACCTTAAAGCACTTCATGTTACGGTAATCCCACCATGAGTTGTTCACCTTAAAACACGCTCAGGCCCAATTTTATCCTACCGGAGCATTTTCTCTTCCTATCCATGCAATATACCATATAGAAAACCCAATGAACCTAGAGCTGACTGGGGTCAGAGGGGCCAGGATTCTGTAAAGAAAATGACATTACAATTTCAAATGTCCCACTGAAAAAGTCACCTTCAGTTTGTTGATTTTGTTATCCACAGATTGGACATTTATGAGGAGACTGCTTGATAAAGTTGGTTGGTACAGCCTTTGATTGAGCCTGACTCAGATCCAGCCTCTCCTTCCACTCCTAGGGCATCTATCCATTGGAAGAATCCTTGATATGGACAGGCCTGCTTTGAGAGCATTGTGTCCACTCCAAGGAAGTCTGTTATTCACAAATTGTGGTGAGTGATTGCTGACATGATCCGATATGGGAACCAGAGACATTATAAACAGACATCATATTATATAAACACACTGTAGACTGTCAGCTTTAATTTGGGGTTATTTTCATCCATATCAGATGAAGAATTTAGATTTTTTCACATAGACCCCCCCATTTTAGGGTACGAAATCTAATTGGCTTCACAGCTGTTTCTTATTAGGCAGCTAGACATCTTTGCATTGTTAGTGCATGGACAAGACAGCTGTCAATGTCTAATCTTGATTATGGGCTTTGCATTTGGATTTGGAGTCTGTTGCTGGTGTCTGACAACATCAGGATCAAATAAGTGTCGGTGCAACTCAAGCTTGCCATTGTGAGGCAGATAAATCTAAATAAATAAATAATTGAGCTTAGCAGTGAGAAACCAGCTGGTAGACAAAGGAAGACCTCTACTGTGGAGGAATGAAGAACTTTTTCCACGAAGAAGAAAGAAATGACTACCTTACATGGAAGAATACATCAGTATATCTTCAGCGGGAACACTACGAGATGCAAACCACTACTAAGCCTCTAGAAGAAGAGTTTGTGGAGTTCTGGAACAAAGCCCTATCACATACATAAAATATGATTTATAATCCAAAGCCTACCACCTCCTGGTAAAAACTTTAATGTTATTGATCGGGCAAGTCAATCACTCAATCTGACTTCACTTCAGTATACCTTTCACACGACAAACACAAGATTGAAGGCAAAGAGACCCCATAACAGACAACAACTGAAGATTGTGGGCGGACAGGCCTGACCAATCACGAGGGAAGGTACCCAATGCCAGTTGATGTTAATGGGTTGCAGACTTCAGTCAGTCTTTGGATGCAAACAATATAAGTGCTGAACCATGATAATTTCAATGTAAATTACGTTAACCTGTCAGAATACTTTTGGCATCCTAAAATGGAGGGCCAAATTACAAAACATTCTGTACTTTCTAAATGATTAATCCAATGAGGATTTATATACTTTGAAATTAAAGCTGACATTATGCACTTCAAACGCGAGTCATTGTATCAGGTGAATTTAGAGGCGGTAGGGTCAATTAAGGCCAAGGGGCATATACTAAGCCTTTGAACTGGTTTATTTAAATCACAGACGTTTTCCTAACATATTTAGCTACCTGGACTCAGTCAGTTTGTTAGAAGAATGATAAACCTTGCCACAAGACATGCTCACACTGGAGAGGCTTTGTCTTTGTGTGAGTCCCAGCTAAGCAAATTAAGGGAAATTAATTCTCATTTTGCCAGGAGGGCTTTAAATCCCAGATTAGTCCCCTCCAGATCCTCCTCAATTTATGATCAGAGTTTTAATGAGGACTTGCTCTGCAGCTGGCTCCTATCTCTAGTGACTGACAAAAAGTCAATGGAATCCATGAATTATTTTGTCATGGGTGATGCAGGTATTGATAAAGTTCTAAAAGTCAGAGCTAAAAGGGTGGTTAGTTAGACTTTCTTTGAAAATAATCCATCCGTCCTTCGATCCTTGAGGGAGCTGCAGATCTGTTACCATGGAACTGTGTGCGAAGCAAGGAAGGAATAATGGATGAAAATGAGCGCTTCCACAGTATTTTAACAGGACATTGACCTCCAGTGTGACTGTAGTAACCTGTCATGACCTCCTGACCTTTTGTCCCTCTGGGGAAGGACGTGTGAGGGGGGAGTGGGGTGTTTGGACCGGGGTGGAAATTTGATGCCCCTTGTTACTGGTGAATAATTCACAGCACCTCTTGTGGTTTCGTCCCTGGATTGTCTCTCGTCCTGAAACCCAACGCTCATGCTGCGCCGCTCCCCGGGAGAATCCAAGTTCACTCCCCACCGCACCGCACCGCGTCTCAGAGAAAGTACCTACTGAGAGAGAAATGGAGAGAGAAAGAGAGGACTCCTCAGGGTTGACATCCTAAGACGTCAATACAGCTGATATCACTGGCAATCAAGTGAAGTTCATGACAAAGCAGGTCAAGATCTGGATGGATTGCTTAACATGCACTCTTTGCCAGGAACTCAGCACCTTTAAAACACGAGGCAGAATAATTTTGTAGATACTGAAATTGAATGTGAGAAACAAAATGCAATCTGGGTATTTTGATGTAGGATTGTAAGGTGATCTGTGTCTTGTTCCATACATACAACATGAGTGTTAAAGGTGTTGTATATGTGTGGAGGCGTGAATTGGAAATGAGGTTTGTGCATATCCTCCTCACCCGGAGACACTCTTTTAGCGAGGCTGGAGCCAAGGAATGGTAGTGTTCATATGGCGTATCATATGACTCCATGTCTACCACATCTAACAACAAAATCCTCATCCCGTTTTTTTGTTAAAAATGCGTGTGGGTGTGTTCGATATAAAACTTGTGTGATGTATCTGTGTGATGATGTTAGAGTTCGGAGAAAAAAACTATCCTCAGGAAATGATTGGTTTGTGTCTATAATTAAGAAATAAAATATGCCTTTCAACATCACATGGATTTTATTCTAATACTGAAATATCAGTGTTTTCCTTCACAGTACCCTAACAATAGTATAAACCACCAATTTTGAATCAATAGACCCAACTGCATTGAATTCTCTGAGAATTTCTTAGCCTGGTTAAAAATGATTTCCAGGACCCTGCACAATGTGTATAATCTATTGGACCTGCTTTCTAAACTTGTGAGAAAAACTCTATGCTTCAAGAGCCTTAATCGCCGACTACTTCTAAATGAAACGTTGGCTTTTCAAAAACAAATTTACTCTTCCCCCACCAACATTCTCAATTGAAATGGGCATGATTACAGTATAATACAGAAAGGAATACAATATGTTAATATCTAAAAGTAGATTGACCATTCGTTATACCATTCACAAATCTAAAATCAAATCCAGAATTGGTTTTGTATTTTGCAACAAAGCTCTTTTCACCAATACTGCAAAATATACTGTTTGACCATTTTGTTCTTTCTGGATTTGCTGATGTGATGTACCGCTCCGGGAGAAATAAAGAGACGCTTCTATTCCTCAATCAAAACGTTCCTTTTCAACTTTTTTGGTAATGAAAGAAAAAGGTGCCATGGTCTCTTAATTTTTTCCGGAGCTGTATAAACATGATTCAAATAGTCGCCTTGGGAATTTGGACGTCATTTTCCAAATATGCCAAATACTTATAGTGATCTTTACATATCTAGGTATCTCCACCCATGCTGTGATTTGTTGGTAAAATATATTGATCAGATCTAGTTGCTTTTGTATTGCACAAGTTTCTTTTGAGTGCTTCTGGGGTAACTTGTTGTCTTGCACTGTTATGCATTTGACCGGTCGTCATTGCAAATGAGAATTGGTTCTCAACTGGATTACCTGGATCACCACAACTGCACAGGACATCTACCCAAGTGGTTTACCCTGTGAAAAAATGCGCAGTGAGAGATTCAAGCTACAAGTGTTTCAAGGAGTTCATTCCATCACTCTGCAGTCCACATGTGCAACTATTCTTTTTTTCT
The DNA here is from genome assembly GCA_016801105.1 of Esox niger. NCBI lineage: Eukaryota > Metazoa > Chordata > Actinopteri > Esociformes > Esocidae > Esox > Esox niger. The sequence goes on along the minus strand of JACXGJ010012222.1, from coordinate 11,453 downwards.
TCTTTTTTCTTCTGGTTAACCACCAGTGCAAGATCCAGCCAAGAAACACTTGTGGTTCAAACAAGGCGTGAGAGTATGACACCAGTTTGAAGCAGCCATGCAGTGTTCAACAGAGTGCAGGCTTCATCCCTCCTCAGACAGCTGGCAGCAGCACTCTAAACCACTAAGTGCTGGGATTAGTCATAGAGGCCCTTTAATGCGATGCATATCCACCAAACATGAGGTGATCTCTTACACAAATGTGATGGAAAATCACAATCAAATGTGAGATAAACTGTATGATGCTATGAAGTTCTGAATTTGAGCCTAAAACATTTTTCAAGAATTTGGCGTGATACGGAGCAACATGATTCAGCCAGTTGTTTTGGTTTTGCCTCACTGCAGTTGGAATCCCTTGGTGAATATGGCATTCTTCAAACAGTGCAGAACCTTCAGGGCTTTTTATGCCTTTTAATGGCCTCCCTATTCAAGGGTTAATACCAAGAGAAAGGTTAAGACAAATAGAAAACGCAATCAGTTTATGGTGGTCTCTGGGTGAACAAATCTACTGTAGCTAGGCCTTAGGAAAAACTGACAATAGAACTCTTTTAGAAGGCCCTGAAAACATGTATGTAATTGAGAGCAAATGGTTAGCATTTGCCTTGTTTGTGTATGCTTTTTGAGCTGACTGACATTCAAGGCTGCTCCTGCAGGTGTTTTCAACAGTTACGTTGTCTAATTTGCTAATTTTTCATTTTTAGCAGGGAAACAAAGAGTACATATCACTAAAACAGATTAAGAACCTTTGTAGTTATTGAATTTGTGAAATAAGTAGCACGGACACAGAAATACAGCATTAGCGTCTTTATTTATTTTGTTTTGTTGTTGTTGCATAGGAAATGCACAATTTGCTTCCAGTAATTGGGTCTGCGTGGACATTATGGTTTCACTAATGGGCCGAGAGGGATGAATCTACACCAGTTTAATAAGAAACAGCAGTAGAAAGGAAAACAAATAAGGAAAGTAAACATAGTCCCACAAGGTGTTCTAGGTCAACCGAATGCTAACAACACCTAACTTCACCATAACATAGAATGTAAGTCAAACAACAATGAAGCTATTAACATCCAACAAACAATAGGTGCTCAATGGTTTGTTCCATAAAAGTTCAGTAGAGGCACAAGGTTTTAGTCATTTTCACTTATCTATTGAATCATAAAACGTCTATGGGGAATATCCATTGATGTTGGTTTATGAAGACCAACTGGAATGGTGGTTCATGGGATATGAAGACTTGGTGATGGAGGATGTGTGACTCAGACTGCACCAGGAGTTCCCTGATCTCCTCCCCCGTCACTCAGGTTCACACAAGCTGACTTCCATCAAGATTATCTTCATTGCGATTGACTAGTTTAACCAGATTAATCTAAGCCTTCTAAATTCCACTAACACTCTGTAAGAAAGCAACTATCCGAATTAAATGCCTTCTGCATCTATTTTGTTTTCAAATTGGTCCACTTTGCACACTGACAAGCTGACCGGTTTGGATCGTGGGGATTTAAGATATTGGGAGGAATTTCCCTGGGTAAATTAAACAAACCAATAGGCTATCAGCATTGTGGCTTAGCATTGTTCGGCTAAGAGTTTCTCAGGTATGCGTTGCAGTCTTTCTAGGCCTTTCCCATCCACCTTCGCACTGATTCAGAGTTCTTTTGAAGTGCTACCCTGGGAGTCAGTGCAGGCCTCTCAGAAAGCCCACCTTCAGGCCTCCCGCCGGCTCAATTAGGGATTTCTGTCCTCAATAGTGCTGAACTGAGCAAAAATGACTGCCGCCATTGATTCCTCCCCCTGTAGAAGGGGCCTGCGAGGGACATTTACACTGGAGCTGCAGTGCTTCTCATGGTTCTCGTCAATGGTACTCCTGTACTTGAGAAGAGTAGGAAGCTCTGAAGCTCTGCCCCCCCCCCCCCACTCCCCCTTACTTCCCAGAGAAAGCCGTAGAGAAAGTCAATAGGTGTAGTGTAGATTGTCTGAAGAGTGTGGGGGTCTTAGCTAGCTCTGTCCACTGAACACCTGGCCCAGTCATCATGGTACCAACACAACCATCGTTAAAGTCAATGAAGTCGACTGGAGGGAATCCAACAGAAACAGGGGATACGTGAAGACTCTTCTGATCACAACCAAACACGAGAGGCCAAAAACCCCACCGGAAAAAAAACCACGCTGACTAAAACGTGGGATGAGGGTGGTGTCGGTGTGGTTTGGTCAAATTGGTTTGGAGATATAGCAAACGTGTGAGGTTAAGGGAGAGATGAGAGGGATAAAGGATAAAGGATAAAGGGTGATGCTATACAAGTGATAGGAAGAAGAAAAAAAATACCAATGTAAAAATTTGATTTTTGTAGATTTTTTTTGTTTGTTATATTCATAACAGCGTACTAGGCAATCGTGGAAGAGCATGCGTTTCTATGTGTATGGTTATTGTACATTAGCTATAATCAGAAGGTTCTGACAGACTGCAAAGGCTACTGGTGTTCAGAAATTTAAACAATTACAAACAATTATTGTATTCAGTATTCAGAAGAGCAATATAATACAGTTTTCACAGGCACTACATTTGATCTTTATCATATATTATGTAATATGCTGGTTTGTTTTTATTTTCATTTCTTTTTTTTATCTTCATATAACTTGTTCAGTCCTTAAGCTGGGATCTCGAAACCAAAGTGTTGATCATAAAAGAAGGCAAAGGCTGAATTTAACAAAGTGGATACCAAAGTTCACCATTTCAAATATACATACACATATACATGGATCATGTGTATCTATACACTTTATGGGTATATATTTAATCAGTGCATAGTTCTCATGCAGATTAAACTGCTATGCTTTATACATTGTCAGAAAGCATGATAGTAAGTTAAATTTGTCACATTTGATCATCGGCTTGATTTAGTACTTAGCACCATGTAATGGTTTTGCAAGAGGATGAAAAAATATCTTTGCAAAGGATTAGTGACACTCTATGGATTTATTACAGTGGGGAACAACAGAACAGCTTCAATGTTACCTTCTTCAGCATCAAATTACTTGTTTTGCAATGAGTATGGTTCTCTGTCCAAAAGCAACAATGAGAAGAATGTCTGCTTTCATTGAATACTCAAATTACCGTTTTCTAAATTTGATCAACCCCTAAACTAAACTCTGGCAAAGGTTGAAAATCATCTAGTAAATGTCAATGATATCACAGGTTAGGCCGGAACTTTTTGATATGGATTCAGTGTAGAAGAACTGAGTTAACATTGTCTTCTCAGGTGTCATTGAAGCTCTTCCAATATTTTGCACGATTGTAACAGTTAGTTAATGCTATTTCACATATTAAGGTCTCTAAATTGATTGAAAAGTATTTGTTGTGTTTTTTTAGAAAAACCCTGGTTGCTGACTGAACATTCTGCCATTTTCCAAATATGCCATTTTGTTAGAATTCTTCACCACCCAACCAAATGAAGAGTGGACCGGGAAATAATAAAAATCAACAATGCCCACAAGAACTTGGACCGATAAAAGGCTACCAAGGCCTTTGATGTGTGTTCACAAAAATTGGCCTTAATTTAACCCTGTTTCCTTACCGAATGGCAGAACTCCTCAGACAGTGGTCAAAATATATATTAACACATACTTGGGAACGGAACTATGAACCGATACATTGACGAGGGCATGGGAAACAATGGGAGCGAGGCCAAAGTGATAGCTTTTCCTGGAGCCCGGGTCTAAACCGCTCATCAACATGAGCAGGGCGATACCTCTCCATTTCTCCAGAACAGCCTTTTCTACACTTGTCCAAGTTGTCAACCAGGTCTCCACACTGGCTGGTGTAAAACTGATTAAAGACTCTGTCAGGTGGAATCACATTCCCCTACTTTTTAGAGTGTGAGTGGATGCAACCTGGCTAGTTCCCTACTGGGCTAGCCCTCCGATGAGGCTGTAGGTGGTGGGTCCAATCCTTACAGACTTCAGGTGAATCCGTATGACAATTTCCAGCCAAGTATTGGCTCTTCACATCATCTCTGAATGGTATAAACCGGATCTTACTGCATTACAGCTCAACTCTGTTCCTGAGACAATGCAGAGGGTTTTTTGTCAATGTGTGACTAAAAAGCCCTACATAAGATGAGTATGCAAAAGGAAAACCTTCTTTTAGCTAGGTCATTTTAATGTTCTGTATGTTAGCGGTTAATGCAAATGGATCTGGTGAATTGTGTGATGTGGTTAGAATAACTGAAAATGTCAGTAGCGTTCAAAGCCTGGCCCTTATGAATTAAATTGTAAATTCCCATTTCTTAATGTAATTTCTAAATGTTTCTTTTTTAGCACTGAGCAGTCAGCAGTGGATAATGTTCACAGGATGTAGAAGTTGGTTGATATTGAACAGTGCTGGATATTATTTACAGAGTGTAGAGGGTGGTTGATAATGAATAGCAGTGGATAATGTTTCCAGGGTGTAGTGGTGGATTGATAACCAATAACGGTGGTTGATGTTTACAGGGTGTAGAGGTGGTTGATAATAGCGGTGGAAAATATTTAGTGTGTAGAGGGTGATTGATAATCAATAGCAGTGGATAACATTTACAGGGTGGTTGATACAGTAGCAGTGGATAACATTTACTGTGTGTAGAGGGTGGTTGATAACCAGTAGCGGAAGACAATGTTTACAGTGTGTAGAGGTGGTTGATTATCAGTAACGGACGGCAATTTTAGGGTGTAGCGGCTGACTGTACATATTAGATAAAGTGATGGGAGTTGGATCAGAAATGTTTACTAACCCAACTCTATTTAGAGTGATGCTAACTTATTTTGTGTGTGTGTGTGTGTGTGTGTGTGTGCGTGTGTGTGCGCGTGTGTGCATGTGTGTGTGTGTGTGTGTGTGTGTGTGTGTGTGTGTGTGTGTGTGTGTGTGTGCGTGCGTTGCAAATGCAATGAATAACTGAGTGAGCGCGTCAATGAAAAGTGAGAGGACCTGCGGGTTCATGAAACCATTTGGTGAGTGAGTGCATGGTAAAACTGGGACAGGGAAAGAAATATGGGAAAAAGAAAAAGAATCATGTTGCATATCAAGCTGTTTATTTTCCTGCATGGAATGGTGAACACAAAAAAGATGCCTAGATGCATTTATACCAGGGGCATCCTTTGGCTGTCTATGTCATTGTATTCTGCCTAAACTAAATTTTAAATGCATAAAAAAACGCTCTCTTTTATTACCAATTTCCTCAGAATTACCTAGATTTAGCTTCATCAACACTGATGCAACACATAACCTTCAACACATTTAGCATACTGTAACATCCATTTACAATGGGCTTTTCACCTCAACACCCTATACTTTTTAAGTATAGGAATATGCTATACCATCAAAAGAAGAAAAAGTCCTTAAATACATACAAAATAAAAAGGGAAAAATAGGAACAGGAACGTTTTTAACTTAAATCCAGTTCCCAGAGAAACAAACAAACCATTTCTATTAATGTGGCCTTAATACAAACAATCAGAAAATTCACAACACTAGTTTTTCCTCATTTAATCAATGTTACAAAAGTCCTGCATTATAAAATAGGGCAGCTTTAAAATCAGTGTAATTAATAAAACTATACAACATACAAACAACATCTCTCCCAAAGTCTGGCCTTTCGGCCCAGCTAGTTCCATAGCTTTCTTCTCTTTTTAAGGTATTCCTTTGTCATCACTTCTTCACTCCACTCCTGTACCCAGAACTAAATTACACACAGCACAAGAACAAAAAATAGACTGCCCAAACTATTGCTTTTATCATTTTTTTCTTTTTTTCTTTCTTTAAAAAGGGTGCAATTTTGTTGTATCTTACACACACAGCCAAATCTTGCTGATTAGATGCTAGGCTGTTCACAGAGGTTTTGTGACAAAAATGTCCGTGCAATTGTTTTTTTTCCCTTCGCTTTTTTTAAGCCCTGGAAGCCGTTTTTTTCTCTCAATAATTCTCACTATTGTCATTTATTTCATATTTAGTGCAGATAATTAAGAATGTAATGCCCAACTCATGGCTAAAGAATAGGCAAGAACAAAGACAAAACAAAACTGTCACACTAAAGAAAACACAACCCAGGCAAGTGTCACTATTAAACCCTCTTATCGGACACCTTGGAGAAGGTTTCCCATACTCAAAATGCTGTTAAAAAACGATATATGTGATAAACAAATAAACAGGTAAACAATTAAAACATGGAAATTGGAAGTCTGTCGAAATGGAGGATATAGAAAGTGTAACTTTGTTATTGTTGGACTTCATATTTTTTTGTCTGTTGAAAATGTGAATTTCATGATGGAGAGTACGTTTGACTTGTTTAAGGCTTGCTTGTGACCAAAATGAAAAAAGTAGAACCAAAATAGATCTTGCGGTCATTTAATATGTCCAAATCAAAAGAAGTAGAATACCCGAGCACCTTTTTCTCCTGGACTGGGTTTGCCAAATGGACCAATCACCAACCCACAGCCAACTTTGGTAAAAAAAAAAAAAGTTGCACAGAAAAATGACAAAAAAAACAACTAGTGTATGTCCACATGAGTGCAAGCAGATATTGCATATTTTTTTCTCATTATTCATTTCTGGGAACCAAAAAGAAAGAAACGGAAATAGTTGGACTCCAAAAAAGTAGATTCCATTTAGATATTGCAGCAACATCCATAAATATCAATAGACTTGTATTCTCAACCCAAAAAGGGGTAAAAGGTTTGGGAGTTAACTAAGCTATCTACAGGATACACAGCACCTAAGAGCTCTATTTCTATTCACTGGACGACTAACAACGGGGGTCGTATTGGGGCGATTGACTCTGGCCTAGTTGAACAGCAGTACCAGACGGAGATTGTGTTTACAGTGGTGTACACACGGACAGCACTTTGATGTTACCTCTTTGTGAGAAAAGCACTGTTATACAGGCCTGAGCTGTCTTCAAATGGCAAACTCAATACTGATTCTTAAAACCAGCTAAGTCATAATAATGAATGTTCCTTATCAGTATTACAACGTTGATCACTCCAGTTCCCGACACAATGGGAGGTGGGGCAGAAAAAAGGAATCTAAAGAAGAAATGAAACCCTCCACATTGTAACATTGTGCAACAACTCAGGGCTAGACCATCGCTCAAGGCACATTGATGAGGAACAATTGTTTCGTGCAATTCGAGAACATACAAACGGAATATATACTTTGAGGAAAAAAAAGAGAATTTATTATTTCAAGAGGGAACGAAATAGAGGAAAAACTGTTCAGAAATGATGAGAAGCGAAGAAGAGTCTGAAAGACGTTCAGCTGGTTGATTGTGAAGGACAGCAGTAAAAAAAGCCTCTCTTGAGGGGCCAAACAAATATAATCTATTGGCAAGTGCCTGATGTTGAGATTACAATATTGTGTCTTTATTCACTAACTACATAATCTATGTAAAAATGTGTCACTAACACTAGAACATGCAGATTTTTTTTAAAAACATTTTTTAATACTTTTATTCAGTTTTGATCGACGGTGGATGAGTCGGTCGTAAGAGTGTGTATATATATATTTATATATATATATATATATATATATAGTATGTATAGTATAGGAAAAACAAACAAAACTAAACAAAACTTCAATAAAATGGTAAGTTGCATGCGAAGCGACTGACCAGCTTCGCTGTCTGGATACGATCTTGCCTTGATGTAAATATCAACGTGCAACACAAACGCTCACAGAAAGAGTCCCTCTGCCTTTTCTCTGACTCGCTCAACTCCCACCTCTGGTTAGTCCCAGCCCATCAGCCAACTTCAGGAATAAGTGCTTCTTATTGGTCAAGACTTACAGAAAGCCTGGCCACTCAAACAGGCAAACCAGAACTTTGACGCCTGTAAAATATTATTTGTGGAGAAAACATATTTATTACTCTAAGAAATTGGTTTGCATTATACGATTTTATCTAATGAGAAAGTTACATTTAAACCAATGCTTTGTTATTTTAAATCATGTGCTTTCCTTAAAAGAAGTTAATTGCGTTTTAGAAGTCTCGATTCAAAGCTGCAAGAAATGCTTTAAAATTGATTGTTTGAAATTTCAGATATTTCTTAAAGGGATGTTTTGTTCTACAATACTAACAAATTTACAAGATAAACAAATAGAAAACAACCAAACTAAAGACAGCTCTCCTTATTTTCTCACAAGGCTATTGTTCTATTTAACTTTTTTTGTACCCCAATATTTTAGAGTCCCAGAGGTGTGAACGGACTAGGAAGAAAAATATATATACTTTTCAACAATTGTTTCAACGACCTATCTTACAAAGATATTTAACTATCCAACCACTATCCAGCATTGCACTTTCCTCAATTCAATGTTCCACTGTTCACATTGGTCATGGATGTATCCCATCTCGTCAGATTGTAGAATTACAGACCTACATGCCCTTTGCATTGTATAGCATCGTACAGACCATTAGTTTGTGGGTTGATCGGAAACAACTAAAATGAGCTCTATACAAAAATGAAACATGAACAAGCCTCCCAGTCAGAAGTTATTTTCTTACAAGCCTCTCATTAAAATACTTCACGTTGCAGCCTTTTACCAGTTCCAATTTGTCACCCGATAGACCGATATTAAACATCAATAGCCGAACCCCTCTCTCGTACCCTGCCCCAAGAGTTCATAGTGTGGTGTGGTTGGTTCTTCTCTGTACGGGCCTCCATTTGCACAGCTATATGTCCCTGGAACAGCCCTGTGGCCAAGTGAAGACCTTCAGCTTCTTGGCATGACCGTGGGGAGCGTCCCTCCTTAGGGTGGGTGTGGGGTGAGGTTGGCGTAGGGTGGGTTTGGGGCGTCCCAGTGAGGAGTATTAACTGGTTGGAATCGGACACAGATGAAACTTCCACATCCATGAGCCACTGATCCCAGGGCAAAAACCTCCAACAAACTCAACAGAGTCTGGAAGGATACAAGGTGGGGGGGGAAAAGGGGCAAAGAAAGACAAGAAACAAGAGCTTTGATCTTCTCCTGATTTTGGGGATGTGTGAAGCCACTGAAGCTGTTGACACATCTGATGCGAACAAAGACTGTACATAATCTACGAAGGGAAGCCTAGCTCTCCGTTCCTTCCCTGGCTGCAGGACCTTCTCCAAAGGTCAGCTACGGCAATGAAAGGTTTGAGGGAAGCTCTTTGATATAGTCAGATGATGATTCCCCCACTGAGGCAAAGTGGGACAAAGTGGAAAATAAAACGGGAAGGACGTGCACTTTTCCAGTAGATATAGGCTAGCTCTCTCTCTCCCTGGAGCTCCGACTAGCATTTCCAAAAGACAGTTGGATGGGACTGGAACTATATATGAATATTACCATATATACCAACCATGTGAAGGGGGATATAGATGAACTATATAGGTATATAGCCTGGGTCTAAGTAGCTCTCCTCTGGTTTTCTGGGGTGGGATGGGGGGTCTGTTGTAGCCATGCTGATGTTCTAGTCTCTCAGGCACCGGGGTTGGGGGGAAACGGGGACAGACTCGATGAGATGGAGGGCCGGTGGGGGTTGTTGGGTGTCTCTGGGTTTGGGAGTCGGTTCCGGTCGGGTTGCACTCAGGAGAAATAGGGGATCCAGCGATGTGTCCAGCGAGCGGCGAGGGAGTCTGGAGCCCTTAACCCAGGTACCACTGCAGAACAGGGAGAGAACAACAGGATACAGTTGAAGCTAAGTTGATTAGTCATATTGTATTTCAGGTCTTAGATGTTAGCGTGCCTGAAAGTACCAGTCTCTTGCTCTCAGCCAGTCAGCCCTGTGTACCTGCTGCCCTGAAGGACCTCAGCCACACTACTGCCTCCAACTTTGAGCAGAAAGTGAGAGACAGAGAGAAGATAGAAGAACTGACAAATAGAAAGGACGAGAGAGAGAAGAGGGGTAGAGAGAGGAACAGACACAGAGAAATAGAGCAACGGACAGAGAGAGGAGAGAGAGCAGAAGAGGTGTAGAAAGAGGAACAGACAGAGAAATAGAGCAACAGACAGAAGGGGAGGGAGGGAGCTGAGGGGAGGATCCTGGTGGGCAGGGTTAGCTGACTGGACCTCTGTAATCCTGTGAAATGGCCTTATTGATTGCTCCACTCCATTGTTCACGTTTCCAGTGAGTGAGCAGGCTCCCCAATCTCCTCCTCCCTACACCCCCCTCATTCTCAACTTCCCTCCACCTTGCCCCTAGTTCAACTTCATCACCATGTTACATCATGTCTGGTTGCCTGGGACAACCAGACAGCCACCGACGTGACTCCCATTAGCAAGGCCTGGTCCATTCTCCCTCTGTCGCACCTCCTCTTTCTCTATGTCTATTTCTGGCCTGTTCTCCCTCTGTCGCACCTCCTCTTCCTCTCTGTCTATTTCTGGCCTGTTCTCCCTCTGTTGCACCTCCTCTTTCTCTATGTCTATTTCTGGCCTGTTCTCCCTCTGTTGCACCTCCTCTTTCTCTCTGTCTTTTTCTGGTCCATTCTCCCTGTCGCACCTCCTATTTCTCTGTCTCTCCGTGGTGCATTCTCCCTCTGTCGCTCCTCCTCTTTATTTCTGTCCATCCCTGGCCAATTCTCCCTCTGTCACACCTCCTCTTTCACTCCGTCTATCCCTGGTTTATTCTCTCTCCTGTTCTCCCATCTCGCTCTGCACTTTCTTAACTGATCTGGGTTGTTGGAGAGGCCAGCCGCTCCTGGCACACACACACAGACACACAGACACAGACACACACACACACACACCCATGCAAACAGTCTGCACTTCTGGTTTGAATGCACAAAATTCAAAACAAAGTAACAGATGGTCTCATCTGCTCTATGCACAAATATACTGAAAATTCTAATAGTGTATTTCTGGACAAAATTATGACCTTTCATTTTCATTAAAGGAAAATACATACAACTTAATCAGATAAAGGTTTGAAATGATCGATAGATGAAAACTAAAGCCTGGATTTAAAATAAAGGCCACGTGACTCTGTGGTTCCTCAACTATTGGACAACCAGTAACATCTGGTAATGTGATGACGTTTGGTCGGCCCTCATCTTCAAATTACACTCTTAAGAGACGGTTTCCCAAACACAGATTAAACCTAATCCAGGACAAAAATATTAAGATCAATTAATAATCTCCATTAGATTTAGGATCCGGGGTTTGGAGTTAAGGTTAGGGTTGGGGAATGTCTTTTTATGGTACTCAGCAGGTCTTGATAAAGATAGTGAAAATATTGCGTGGGTAATAAGTCTGTAATTTCTGTTGTGTGTGTGGTATGTGTGTTGTTTGTGTGTATTAAGTATGTAATGTGTGTTGTGAGTGTAGTATCTGTGTTGTTTGTGTGTATTACGTATGTCATGTGTGTTGTGTGTAATGAGACAACAATGCATGTGTGTAGTCTATAATGTGTGTTATATGTGTGATATTGGTGTGT
>JACXGJ010012221.1:0-18234 GCA_016801105.1 Esox niger | reverse complement strand
ACTGATGAAAAAGCGGATTCAAAGTGATCTGTGTCTCGGTTGACCATTCAGAGGAAGGTTTGCCAGTGATTAACCAATCAAGTGGCTACTTAGGCTCTGTAACTGTACGTCATTAGCGACCAGACTGTTTTGATGCCGTTTTAGTAGCGAATATTTTAATATGAACATTAACGAAAACTATGATTGTCGACTTGATTGCTGTATTTTTGGGAAAAGGCAAAGACATGGTCGTCTACATAAAATATTCCTGTAGAGTATCTACAATAATGTAGCGTATCGTGTTGTTATTACGTAACATCTGGCCACGTTGTTAGCTAGCTAGCTAACTGTTTTTAGCCTAATTGGCTCACTATTAACGATAGCTTGGTACTTGGAATGTTGCTGGGATTGATTTAGGAGAATTGCTGTACCGACGAGTTTTTTTTTCTCAAGCTCAAGCAATCTCAAGAATCCTTAAATGGCACAGAAGCTGGACTTTTTGCCGTTATTTTCTTCCACCAATCTTATTTATGTGCATACTAGTGTAATAGCTATACGATGTTAGCTACGATATATCGTTAGCTGTGTGTTTTTTGCAAAGCTGGCACTTAACGGCAAATAAGTTATTTCCGAAGCTGCCAGTGACTCGATCACTGTAGTCGTGGCCGAAATGGACTCCCAAAATACACCTTCGCTAACATCTGAACGGTGACATTGCCTATCCTTGTGTACCCGCATAGCTAGAGGAGTACTGTAACTAGCTAATTGTGTCAGTTTAATTTTCTATGACATACTCAACTTACGCACGACTGGATTCGGTAGAATCGCTTCTCAACGAACTTCCCTATATGTTTTATCTGGGCCTCTTCTTTGTGAACGTTTTGATTTTGTACTATGCGTTTCTGATGGAATACATCGTCCTGAATGTAGGAATTGTGTTTCTACCCGAGGACATGGACCAGGCGTTAGTGGACCTCGGGGTGTTGTCTGACCCGGCCTCCGGCCCCTATGACACAGATACAGAACTGGATATGTTCGAGGGATACTTGGAGTGAGCTTGGCGGTTGTTAGTGGCATTGGAGAAGTGCCGTTTTAACGCTGTCTCGCCAAGGTGAAATGGACTGTGTTGATAATTGTTTACCTTTCAATTTCATCTAGGAGTTACAGTGAGACCACAACCTAGTTTACAAATGAGTCCCAATAATATGAAAATACAAAAATCTACATACAAAATCCAAGAATAAAGGAAACTGACGACGATGATGACGGTGGGAGAATCTGAGGCTGTAATGTGGCGAAGATTTATGTTTGCTTTGAGCAACACTAGCAGTGTTATGAAAAAGTAAGGAAAAAAATCGAATTTGAGTACCAACATGTCAGTGTTGCTGTTTCAGTGTTGCCATCCCAACCCAGCATAAAACCTCTGACCTGACACCGGTCCCCATAGGCCAACAATATAATGTCTTTATTAATACATTAATGGCAGGACCGTGTAATCACATTGGCTAGTAAAAGTTATGCAATGTTTGATGGATGTCAATGCTCGCATGTAGACATTTCCCTCACTTCCTGTCTGCTGTAGCATGCTGCCGAATTGCAAGGCTGATCAGAATCATGTGACACATGCATGAGCGTAAAGCAGAATATTACCTGGTTTTAACATGGGTAACCTCTCTTCTACAGGTCCTCTAGGATCAAGAGAAGATGAAACACACTGTACCTGGACGGTTCTCTGTGGAGCTCCAGGTGTCCCAGAACAGGACTAGTCTGTATTCTGTTCCATTATAACATCTGTTCAGCATGGCAGAGCCAAGAAGAAGGAAGTTTCCACCTGTGTTCTGTCCCTCTATTACATCAGGTTCATGATGGGCAGAGACATGAAGAAGGGAAGAAGTCTCACCTATGTATGTTTGCCAATATAATTTGTGCTGCGCATGCGCAGACGCAGTAGCTCATCTCTGTGTTTAGTAGTTCATAGATGGTCTGATGACCCAGTTGGGGTTGTGATTCACCAGTGCTACATTCACTGCTCGTCAGATTGACTGGGGAAATGACTACTGAGACACGAATTTGAGCTCGAAAGGAATGAAAGAACGGCAACACAAAGTTTCAGACAGGCTAGTCCTAGAGAAATATATCTGTTGCTCTAGCTAATGCGAGACTTGTGTTATTCTGTCAGGATAAAAACCAAAGTATTTAGGTTGTTCCTTAAAAATACACTTCTAATCAGTATTTTGGCTGCTCTTTACAAATACTTTGAAATATTGGCCCTGTTTGTTGACATCAGTGGGGCATGAAGAGTAGTACATTGGATCCACCCCAAGTTTTCTAATTCAAACGACGGATTGGACGTTACGTTTTCCCACAAGTAGGAGGTTCTTACACAAGTAGAAGGGTCTAACATAAAAAAACGTGATGAACGTCATCAGGAGGTATTGGCCAATGAAGTGAGTACATTCACAAGTTGGATGTCTAGAATGAAGATTTATATGCTTGAACAGTTCCACTAATTGGTCTTTTGAACAATCACATATATGTTGATTAGAGTCAATTAGAGTTGATGTGATTGTTTTTTAAAAACAACATCAGAACTGTATTTTCTTGTGTAAATCTAGCCCTACTGAAAGTCACCAGAACCAGGGCCTCCATCCCCCAGGGTCGCTAGGCCCTCCATCCACCAGGGTCGCTAGGCCCTCCCTCCACCAGGGTCGCTAGGCCCTCCCTCCACCAGGGTCGCTAGGCCCTCCATCCACCAGGGTCGCTAGGCCCTCCATCCACCAGGGTCGCTAGGCCCTCCCTCCACCAGGGTCGCTAGGCCCTCCATCCCCCAGGGTCGCTAGGCCCTCCCTCCACCAGCGTCGCTAGTCCCTCCATCCACCAGGGTCGCTAGTCCCTCCATCCACCAGGGTCGCTAGTCCCTCCATCCACCAGGGTCACCATCTATCAAATATTAAAATAAATACACAGTTCAGCAGGAGAGGAATGGAGTCCATTCCAGGTTTAACCGTCCTCCAGGTTTTGACCATGCTACACACCTGGGAATACTGTTAATTGGGACACTACTTAATAGTTTGGTTGTTGAGGTTACGGTTAATATTACGTTTAGAAATTGGAAATGTGGATTTCTGTTAGTTTTAAAGTCCCTACAAGTATAAAACGTGTGTGACAGAGGTACTCTTGAAACAGACCCTGCCTCATGTTCATTAGACACTAAACAAAAAGGACTGAAACGGACCTCAGCCTGTCCAATGAGGAACTGGTCTTCATTTACTGTTGCAAATTATTTTGCTAGTGTGCGGTAATTAAGAGGACAGCTTCACCTTGCTCCGCCCTCCTGGTCTTCAGAGACAGCTCCACCTTGCTCCACCCTCCTGGCCTTCAGAGACAGCTTCACCTTGCTCCGCCCTCCTGGCCTTCAAAGACAGCTTCACCTTGCTCCACCCAACAGGCCTTCAGAGACAGCTTCACCTTGCTCCACCCAACAGGCCTTCAGAGACAGCTTCACCTTGCTCCGCCCTCCTGGCCTTCAGAGACAGCTACACCTTGCTCCACCCAACAGGCCTTCAGAGATAGCTACAACATGCTTTGGCCCAATAATAAGTAATGATACTGTTGTACTGAGCTCGGTTTATGCTAATAGCATCTAGTGAGTATTGGAGAACCAGGTCCCTCATGCCGTCGGTCACCTTGTGTTGTCCTGGTAACTAGGGGTTAAAGGACAGGCAGTGTAGTGCTGTTCATCCGGGTCAGTCCATGATATCACCATGGACGGACCTCATTATGGCACACCGTGGATGATGCTCCACGTGTCTGAGCAGGACACACCAATGCATCCCAGGGCTGTTGGGAGGGACTGTCAGACCACTGTTTTGTGTAACCTGGCAACAATCGTCCCTGTCAGGGTGAGGCCTTCCGTAGCGGCCATTTTGCAATATTAGACCCAGGACCACAGTCGAGAGAGGAAGAGAGAATCTTGGTCATTGTCTCATCTTCCCCAACACCAGCATTGCCCCCACATTCTCTCCCCTTTTCTCTCACCCCTCCTCACTTCTCTTATATCTCCATTTCTTCCTGCCATTCTCTCCTCCCCTCTCGCCATGTCGTATAGAAGGACTTGCACAGTGTATTATAGGATGATATGAAAGCTGTGTGTTATAAGAAGCTATAAATAAGGTTTATTTTCCAGCGCATATTTAATAAACAGTCGTCGAGTGAATTGTCATGGGTTTCTGTGGGTTCATTCACTTTTTCATTCAGTGTTTTTATTCCCAGTATTCTTCCACTGCAGATGCAGTCTCCATCCTGAAGGGTGGAAATGTCCCTATGATGGGGTTGGTTTTCAGGGTCCAGTCTGTCAGTTAACCCTCCCAGGTCCAGGCTGTTTTAGGCCGGATTTCACTACTTGCACATTTTGGGTCCTAGAATCATTTCTGTTACAGAAATCATCTATTGTGAGTGTTTATGGTGATCACAACCCCTTTAGCTAAAAAAAAAAAAAGTGACACTTTTGAAACCCCATCTCTTATAATGGCAAAAAAAGTTTTACGACACATTTTTGCAATAGTGTGTGCTAATTAATTTTTTCAAATATGTATGAAGTTTTGTGAGATATTTCCATGCATTTATAGTGATGTTACAGTGTTTTAGGTTGAAATAAATGAATAAAATAAATAATAGAAGGTCGAAAATATAGACACCCCAATAAAAGTCAGTTCCTCTACCTAGAAATAAACCCTTATAAAATCATTTGGAAAGAAATTACATTCCTCCGGTTATACCGCAATACACCTAACGGCCACTAGAGGGAAGCACAAAGGTCTAATTTGGCCTTCCTGTTCTTGAGGCATATGAATGGTTTGCACCTTGTTGTGTACCCTCTGTTTTTGCTCTTGTGAAGTCGTCACTTTATTGTAGACTTGGACAATGAAATGCCAACCGCCTGGAGAGTTCTTCACTTGGCTGGATGTTGTGGGTGGGTTTTTCTTTACCATGGAAACGACCCTATGATCATCCACTGTTGTCTTCCGTGGACGTCCAGGCTTTTGTGAGTTGCAGAGCTCAGCAGTGTTATTTTTTTCTCAGAATGAACCAAACTGTTAATTTGGCCTCTCCTAACGCTCCTGCTTTCTCTCTGAGGGATTATTGTCTGTTTGACTTGCATTGAGAGCTCCTTGGACCACATGTTTGTGGGTTCACAGCAACAGCTTCCAAATGCAAATGCCACACCAGGAATGAACTCCAGGAAGTAGGTGGCAGGGGGGCCCTCGGTGGGCAGGGGGGCCCTCGGTGGGTATTTCTATGCTGTTATCAGTCAGACGTCAGCCGGTAGGTTCATCTAGGGCAGGATCCGCTTCACATGTGTATATTCCACTTCATAAGGTTTGTTCCGGTGTGGGGGCCCGGACCAGTGTCACGCCACTAGGCCAGATTCAAAAGTCCCCTGAAGCAGTCCAGGTGGTTCCCAAACGCCTCCAGCAGCCCGAGGGGGTTCAGACCAGATATGAATCGGTATTCAGTTGGATTAAGTCATTTAAATCCAATGAATTCCTATAAACACTGTATAGTGAACAATGTGTTAAAAGGTATTTTAACATACATTATAGCGTAGAAACATTTAATTGGACTTGTTCAATTACAAAGTTGAACCTAATCTAAAATCAAATTATAGATGTTATAACAGAGTTTAAACTAGTTCGCTTAACTGCTACAGATCTTTCAGGAAGCTGCCTTGTTGACCCACAAGCTCAACCAAAAAATCCCTGTTCTCCATGGGACTCACAGTCCTTTTCAAGCCCAGTAGGCTCAGCCAGTCAAATGAATCCTCCACCTGTTTCTGTATCTCCAACAGGTCCTTTTTAAAAAACTTTTAGAAAAAACTTTTATCACAGGCAGAAAACACTAAGAACAAGATGTCATTAGCTGGCGCATTGTGATAATTGTTCCAGTAAGTGCATAACCTATTGAGCGTCAGATAGTGTAGGAATATGCAAAACGTGTCACCAATCTGTCAACGATCAGCGGTGACAGAATGTGGGCCAGACAGTTCCTGTGTTCCACAAATACATAGTAAATCATGACACGCAGGGCGCTTGGTGGAGGCGGCGCCGGAGAGCAGTCAGACAAGAAGCGCGCCACAATAAATAAAGACAAATCATTAACTTTTCATCCTGAGTGATTCAATTGTTACAGCTGAACACCACAACAGCGTTGATGAGTCAGCGGGGAATTCCGTTCGCTGTTCGTGTAGACATAAAACCTGACTTCCAAACGCATCCACCTCCTCCAGCCTGAGTGGAGGCGCAGGCTTCTCACACACTGCTGCGAAAAGAAGTGTGACCCAACCCCTCCGTGGAACACACACACACACACACAGATCATTTTACCAGTCTTCTCATAAAGACCCTCATGAGATGCTAAAACCGAAAGGTCATTTTAAATGTGTACCAGATTTATTTGAATGACTTGTTTCCCAGCCGTGTTAAGCAGGAGGTATAAATAGTTGGGGGATTGATTTGATTGGTAGCTGAAGAGGGGAATCAGGTGGGAGCAACAATTGGAGGGAGTGGCCACTGATGAGCTGACTGATGAGCTGGGACTGCTGCGCAGGATAGGCTGCTCTGAAGCAGGAACTACATTTTTCAGCCACTGCTCGGAAAGTAGGACTTTCCCAAAGCACCAGAACTTTTGGGTGGGGCTTGCGGAGCTGAACATTTCTGATTGGTCAAGTAGTCGGAGAGTTTACTAGCATACGTTTTCAACCACCATTTCTAAATGTCTTCAGCCGTCCTCAGTCTAGTAAAGGAGTTAAGTGTGCTTACAAACAGAATACATTTGTTAAGGAGAACTTGAACGACAGGTGGACCAACGACAAAGTCTAGGCCTTATTGTGTTTATGCTGAGGACCAAATACAGCGGGAATGGTAAACGGCAATCCGTAATAAAAAGGTGTTCACGAAAATGCCCTGCAAGTTAAGTGAGCTGAACATATTTCACACCGGGAAACTGTGCCAGAAGAAGCTTCAAAAGTGAAAACAAAATTCTAAGAAGATGGAGGAACGCAACAGCAGCGTCTCTGACCGGCGGAGCAACACGTGGTTTGACCGTCACATGCGTGGGGGGTTTCACCAGCCAGCCTTCTCTGGCGCTGCGGCAACGACTGACACGGCTGCTGTGTTGTTGGAAGCCTGGCGGAAGATACCGGAACGAAGGATCCAGTGGGAAACACACACTGAATAACCAGTCGGTTTAAGGTAAATCACAGTGTTTTACAGGATGCATGTTAAACGCTATGACGTTGTTTAGCACAAGTTAAGAGATTTCTATACTAGTCTTGGGTTAGTATAGACAAACTAGCTGAAATTAATATTTCCTCTGAAATTTCAGAAATGATCATTAAAATGTTAAACTGCTGTTGGGTAGGCCGACCGTGCTTGTGTATTAATTTATTGTGGTGCGTTTTGGGTGTTTTCTTCTAAGGAAAGAGGAAAAGAGACACAGATTCATTGACGCGCTCAGGGACATGGACAACGCGAACCGGGCCATCCTGCATCCAGGACAGGAGCAGTATATGCAGCTGCTATACTGAAGCAAGCGTCAGGCTGAGGACAGCCATTTAAAGAGCGATAAGGAGGTGAAAGTTGGCATTCCTGGAGTGTCCAGTGGAAGAAACCGTGTTTTGTATATTAAACATGTACAGTGTTATAATATTACTTTTTCTTCTTGCTATATTTTATTCTATGTAGAAGTGTGCCATGCCATCATTCATAAGCATGTTACTCATGTAACCTATTTAGAATATTCAATAATAATTCCACCAATAGCTGCTAGTTTACACTGTTATATTACTGCCATATCTAAATGTTCAGTAATACGACTCAGATAGCTGCTAGTTTACATTACTCTATTTTGCATATACATTTTTGCAGATAAATAAATAAATAGCTGTATGACCAGATACGTGTGTACAGTGGCTGTTTGTGTAAATCTGAAAACAGAAGAACTCACACTGTCTTGCTCACTGCTGAAATTTTCATCAAATCACAACAGAACGAACAAAAATGTGAAACCCGGTGTTCTGTATAGGCCACGTATAGGCTTAAAGACGTACTTTAGCTCTGTAAGCAGTATCCTGACACCTTCACAACGTGTTCAGAAACTTCTTTAGACCTGTACATTGGCATCTGCCGTCCACTGTAATGTCCTGTCAGGCTGGTTAAATGCAGTATCGCCCCATTCTTCTCTTCACTCCTCACCATTCATTTCACAGAGGATATGCAGAACACAGGCCATCACCATAGATTTCACCTTGTGTATGTTGAAGTAATTTTGTTTTAACAAGCACCTCCATCTGCCCTTCAGTCTGCCAAAAGCGTCCTCAATGTTTGCAGAAAATGTGTACATAGTGACACACTTTAGTAATACTGACTCCAAATGAGAAATGCTCCTGTACTCTGAGCTGGTCGCCGGTTTCCACAGCGCAATGGCGCTACTTATTTGAATGGGTACACCACAGGTGTCATAAGATATATGGAAATTCTTTATCCACTGGGCCTCAGTGAAAGTTGAGACCACGGTTTCCCACCGTTTGTGTTCCCAAGCGGATGGAGAAACTGGACGCATTCTGTATTGCATATCTGAAACACAGACAAAAAGGTGACAAAAATATGTCGATGTAGATTACGATAACATTATTCAAATTTGTGAATCACTTAAACGTATATAGGCTTACTAAAATTCTTTCCGTTCTTTGTGCGCGATGGCACAAACCCGTCGCAGTCATCTCATGGTCAATCTCTGAGAACTCGTAAAACCCCTTCACTTCATTTGTATTGCAACTCGTCTAGCATTTTGGGCAGTTTGAATTCGCTTTGCTACTAATGCTCGACTCTTCCACCGTTGGCCACTGTTGCAAACCAATAAATCATGATCAACAGCAACTTGTATCTCCCCCATTGTTGCAGTGTCGCACAAATAAGTAGTATCTGTAGTAAATGTGATGATGCAGTGTCGCACAAATAAATAAGATGCCTGTTCGGGGCGGGCTGATCGAGCGACAAATATACTCATTTACTACAGATACTACGTCTCGTTTCTGAAGATAGATTTAAGCATCGATACCAATTTCAGTTTCTCTTTTCTTTGTTGTACTCATTTTATCAAGGAGTAGAACTGCCAAACAGTGAAAACAACACGTAGTGGTCGTGAAAAGTGCTTCTCCAGCTCTACTGTTTCTTGTGACTGCACTCATACACCGACCGCACAGCGCACCGCGGGGCTCACCCCGACTTCCAGCGCCAACCGCCAATCCGAGATACAGGCCTACATCTATTTCATGCAAGAAAGCCATTGATGAACGAAAGAGGAGCGTCGTGTGCGTGTAGAGATATTTCAGAGCGGTGAATGAAAAAACATCACGAACTGCGATGTTTTTAGGAAGGTTGTTCGCTACTGTGGCAACACTACCAATTTGTTGAAATATATGAAAACCCACGAGAACTGAGTTGCCACAGAAAAGCACGGATCAGGGAAGCGCTTCAGAAATTCCCGACACAGAGACAGAGTTCTCTGGCAGTCTTCATACAGGCAAGGTATATCCAGACATATAATAGTGAAATTGGTATTTTAGTCAAATCAGATGTTAAGCATAGGTTAATGTTACACACATGAATTACTAACTGCAACTGGTAATCTTTTGCTGTTGTGAGGTTCGTAGCCTGTTATGTTTTTGTTCTTACACGCAGTTTGTCCTTGTCTTTATTGTTTACACGTATGCCTTGTTTACTTCCTTGTGTCCTTATTTAAGTTCCTCCTGCCCCAGTGTTTCTGGTTGGTCATTGTCTTTAGTGTTGTTTACGGTCCCTGTTGCATTTTCCTGTGGTTTGTGCTTTTGTATTTTCTTCAGTAAAACTTCACTAAACCGCGTTCGACCAGGAAGACTTCTGTGCTTGTGTCCTACCTCCCTGCCAAACGGTGACAGCTGTTTCTTCAGGAGACGGATTGAATATAGACTACATTCAAATTATATATTAAAACGTATCTAAAGTACTTATTATAATGGAACTGATTAATATACCCCAATCTGAAATAGGCACATTCAAATTACAATAATAAAATTATATTTTTGTACTTTAAACGGTAATGTGTTTTAATATGCATGTGATTGTCAGGTGGAAAGCAAAACATTGTTTAATTCATTTATTTAGCAACTTTTCTACAAAGTCCCACACGTGGCAGATAGAAACTCTACCAATCACCTGACAACTATTGCAAATTTGGTAGCCTGTTGATGATGTATTCACCTCATAAATCACAAGACTGCTCTCCCCTAACCGAAAGCACATAAGCTGCTTTTATTAATAAAAAGTGTCGTTAATGGAATTGGTTGTGGCCATTCTGGCCCTGTTTTACTTGGTTTGGATCCCAAATGTTATGGTATCACACACCCTTGATGCCCGTGTGTCTGTATGATGTATGGGGCCCATGTTAGAGGACTAGTTTGCCTGATCTCTGCATGTCTTAGACCGTGGTGGCAACACCCAAAACCCACCCAAAACCCTGGGCGGAAGGAACCATTCAGTTCCTCCTGGGACTCTGGGTTTCTGGTCATTTGGGTGAAAACGTGGCTCAAGTGGCTCATTTTGAGTTCTTTAGCTTGTGGATCAATGATTATGCCAGTTGTGTTCGTGCAACAGTCTCGGTTGGTGTCTCTACTTTTGTTGGTTTGAAGAGAGGTCCTGCCCACCCCCCACCATGACAGAATGATCCACCCCCAGGACCATGCAGGTAACACCGCCAGCCACCCCAAGGCCAAGCCCAGAACAGCCCCCATATGTTCTTGGGGGGGCGTTCGAAGAGCCCCTGCCGCAACACTCGCGGAGGCTTGTCAGAGTGCCCCTGCAGCGCTGGAGGCTAGAGACCGCGAAAGGGGCGGAGTCCTGCTTTGGGGGCACAGTCTCCCTGTGCTCCGGTGCCCCGTCCCGCGTTGGGGGTGGAGCTTCCTCCCTGTGCCCCTCCCTGGTTTGGGGGCCTGCCCCGTCCTGGTTTGGGGGCGGAGTCTACCTTTGCCCTGTCCTGCTCCACTTGTCCTGGGGTCAGAGCTGAAGTACATCCTTTTCATCTTTCTTCGAATTAACAAAAGAAACACAAGGAGAGAAACCAACCGGAACAGCAACTAGAGGCACCTCTGCGTTCAGACCCCGACTGTGGCCCCCATGTGCATAGAGCTGCCTAGAGGCCCCCAGGTGCATAGAGCTGCCTAGAGGCCCCCAGGTGCATAGAGCTGCCTAGAGGACCCCATGTGCATAGAGCTGCCTAGAGGCCCCCAGGTGCATAGAGCTGCCTAGAGGCTTCCCAGGTGCATAGAGCTGCCTAGAGGCCCCCAGTCCGTGCAGGTTTGGCATGCCTCCGGGCACCTGCAATTATAAACAAGTGTCCATTTGTGAGCTTCTTGGCAAGAAATTCTGATTTCAGATGAGCCAGAGAAGAATATAACACAAATCTATCTTGGTAACTCTGTTCTCAACTAGAAACACGGAACAGAAAAATGCAATGGGGAACTATCATTTTTACTCAGTGTAGATTTCTCTTTAACTCTTCTATGATGTCACCAAGCTGATAAAGAAGCAATCTTGGCCAACTAATTCAAGTCAATGAGTCACAATTTCACCTCTGACATACATTTTCATTTCAACATGACGCTTTATATTTAGTAGTACATTTTCTCTGTGGTATATATATTTTTAGCTTTTTAATCAAGTGATGCAGTTGGGTGGCTGATCTTGCTGTGAACAACCCTTTGTTCTTTAGCCAACACCACAGACTGCCATTGTTGTACCATACAGCTGCAATGTAAAAACAATTAAAAACTATCATTTTTGCGTCTATTAATATACAATGCAAACTACAGTGCAAAAACATTTTCAAGAAAATTTAAGGCAAAAAATGAAACATTGAAATGCCAGTGCAAATAAAAGGGGGAATAGATTCTGGAATGGTACATTCATGGACTCAAAGTAAGAGAAGAGAATTGAACCGGACATCCAACAGCCCTCTGTCACACCTGCCGCCAGTTCTGAAAGGTCAAGCCACTTAACTGTAGAACTCGACCACACAAAAGATGAATCACTTATGAGGGAGACCGGAATCACTTTCAATGCAAAAGTAATACTAACCAGGGTTCAAAAATGCAATGATTAGAACCAAATACAAAACACAAGAATTCACTTGTTCAAACAGTAGCAGAATCAACAATTGGAATGAAAAGGAAATTGTTAACTGTCTTGTTCAAATCCTGAATGGTGATTTGACTCAAAGCTGGTGTGTATAAGAGCTGTGTATTCTCAGGCATCTTGTCGTTTGTTGTACAGAAGGCAATTATGCTATTTTACCCGTCAACCTTAGCAGATCAGTAATTTTTGTGAGACCAATGTTATTGTTATTAGCGGAAAATGTATAAGGAAATCTAAATTGTTACATAAGTTAGTGTTTTTCTAAGTATTTACAATTGTACATTCGATGTCACATTTCATAAGTGTAAGTTTCCTGAAGTTGTATTATTATTATTAGAAAACGATTTAAATGTAGAATAGTGATTTTGCATAACAGTGGTTATTTATATTTTGAGAAGAACACACAACCATTATAAAGTCTTTATATGCCACTGCTGCCATGTGTTTCTATTGTAGCTGGTTTAGAATGGCTGACAAATGGCTCTATTCTGATATATAGGAGCTCCATGACACCCGTCTATGTTCTGCATCAATGGGTACTCTGTTCAGAAGCAGAAACCAACTGCTGACTAGAACCCAAATTAGCAAAACAAATTATGCAAAAGACCATGTTCTAGACTGGGTTCTACAATGGGTCCATACTGTTGGGAGACTATAAGCAATTATGTATCAGAAACCCGACAGAACATTCCTAGGAGTGACTGAACCCCTCAGTTTCTGTGAAAATATTAGAACAATGTTCTAAAGTGGAGCCGTTTTATTAGTTGTTCCTTTTAGAACAATGTTCTAGAGCAGCTGCATGCGTGTGTCCAGTTTGAATAACATTCTGAGGCAGTTGCATCCATAAGTCCTCTTAAAACATCGTTCCAGAGCAGCTGAATCAATGCATCCTGTTTGAACAACATTCCAGAGCAGCTGAATCAATGGATCCTGTTTGAACAATGTTCTAGAGCAGCTGAATCCGTGGATCCTGCTCCTGTAGTCGTTCTAACACCCCATATGGAATACACTGGTTCCATAACCTAGGAAAGGGTTGTGGGGGAGAGGAAAGAAGTGAGGAAAGACAGAAGAAAATAGAGGGGATGAAGACAGAGAAAAGAGGGTTAGGGAGAGAAACAGATGCAGATGACATCCAGCTACAACGTTCTCACACGCAGTCTGTCCTTGTCTTTATTAACGCAGTCTGTCCTTGTCTTTATTAACGCAGTCCGTCCTTGTCTTTATTAACGCAGTCCGTCCTTGTCTTTATTAACGCAGTCCGTCCTTGTCTTTCTTAACGCAGTCCGTCCTTGTCTTTATTAACGCAGTCCGTCCTTGTCTTTATTAACGCAGTCCGTCCTTGTCTTTATTAACGCAGTCCGTCCTTGTCTTTATTAACGCAGTCCGTCCTTGTCTTTCTTAACGCAGTCTGTCCTTGTCTTTCTTAACGCAGTCTGTCCTTGTCTTTATTAACGCAGTCTGTCCTTGTCTTTATTAACGCAGTCTGTCCTTGTCTTTATTAACGCAGTCTGTCCTTGTCTTTATTGTTTACACGTGTGTCTTGTTTGCTCCCTTGTTGTGTCCTTATTTAAGTTCCTCCTGCCCCAGTGTTTCTGGTTGGTCATTGTCTTCAGTGTGTGTTGCTTACGGTCTCTGTTGCATTTTCCTGTGGTTTGTGTTTTTTGTATTTTCTTTAGTAAAACTTCATTAAACCGGGTTCGACCAGGAAGACTTCTGTGCTTGTGTCCTACGCGCTTGTGTCCTACCTCCCTGCCAATATTGAACCTGTAGTACTGAACATGTAGTACTGAACCTTTTGTATTGAACATGTAGTACTGAACCTTTTGTATTGAACATGTAGTACCGAACCTTTTGTATTGAACATGTAGTACTGAACCTTTTGTATTGAACATGTAGTACTGAACATGTAGTACTGAACATGTAGTATTGAACATGTAGTACTGAACATGTAGTACTGAACATGTAGTACTGAACATGTAGTACTGAACATGTAGTACTGAACATGTAGTACTGAACATGTAGTATTGAACATGTAGTACTGAACATGTAGTACTGAACATGTAGTACTGAACATGTAGTATTGAACATGTAGTACTGAACATGTAGTACTGAACATGTAGTACTGAACATGTAGTACTGAACATGTAGTACTGAACATGTAGTACTGAACATGTAGTACTGAACATGTAGTACTGAACATGTAGTACTGAACATGTAGTACTGAACATGTAGTACTGAACATGTAGTACTGAACAACGTAATATATGCAATGTGTAATGCAAGTCACATTGGATGAAAACTAAAATGTATAAATGCAAAAGGTTGTTCACGATCAAACACTCCCCACATTTTCACATGTTTCTCTGTTACAAAACCTCTATGAATTCTCTGTATTATCATGATGTCTTGTTTTAGTGAGGCAACCTACCCTAAACTCTTCATCCAAGGACAGTTCCTGAGACTGGATCCCAGACTCTGAGCTCCCACAGCAGTGAACTTGTTATACTTGACACTGAAAATAGGCAGAACAGTGTTATCAGTGTCAGGGAGCAAGATGATGAAAGCCTGTGGTCAGATCCCAGCAGACTACAGGGCTGATCGACACAACCGTCCACTGTTTCTGAGACAATGCCTCTGTACACCTGTAATTTGATATTCCATGGTAGCTGGAACATCCATCCTTTCCAGCTACAATAGTCATTTGCAACATTAACACTTTCTGAACTGTATTTTTGATCAATACGATATTATTTTAAGTGGACATAAAATGTGCTTGTCTTTATAAAACAAGGACATTTCTATGTGACCACAAACCCTTAAAACGGTCATGTTCTCCAGAGTTCATCTAAACTCTATTCTGATATAGTATAGACACTAAAGCAATGTTTTGGAGATGTTTCTGATGTTTCTGACTTACTCCAGGTCATTGAGGGATGTCATCTGAGGTAATACGGCAGCAAGACTCTCCGCTCCTCCGTCAGATATCACATTACTGTACAGACTACATCACACAACACAGGATATATCACATTACCGTACAGACTACATCACACAACACAGGATATATCACATTACCGTACAGACTACATCACACAACACAGGAGATATCACATTACCGTACAGACTACATCACACAACACAGGAGATATCACATTACCGTACAGACTACATCACACAACACAGGAGATATCACATTACCGTACAGACTACATCACACAACACACGAGATATCACATTACCGTACAAACTACATCACACATCACAGGAGATATCACATTACCGTACAAACTACATCACACATCACAGGAGATATCACATTACCGTACAAACTACATCACACATCACAGGAGATATCACATTACCGTACAGACTACATCACACAACACAGGAGTGTACATTTGTGTGTATCTGCGTGTGTGTGTGCGCGCACGCGTGTGGTGTACCTGAGGCAGTTCAGTGAAGTTAGGCTACACAAAGCCGGAGCCAGTCTCCCTATTCCCTGGTCTCCAATATGGTTCTGAGACAGACTGACAGAGAGGAGAAAGTTGTGGATTAATTATGTGTTGGGTTTTTCTTACTTAAAGCACTGATTTGAGTAAGATGTACCAACTACTCTTAACTATAACCTAGTTAAATTAAGATGAATGCATGATCTTATTCTCCCTGGTAAGAATATCTGCTAAACATGTTTTGACAGGGTCAATATGGGTCACAGATGTCTGATCTTACTTGAGAATCTCCAGAGAGGAGAGGGAGCCCACAGTCTCAGCCAGGCAATCTGATCCACTGTCTCCCAACTTACTGTTCTCTAGACTGAACACAGATTTCCCATAATACACACAACGCAGCGATAAGAACAGCGTTTAGCAGTGTTATACTGGCCATGTATTGGCCACATTCCCTGTGCCTTACTGCTCAACTACACCCACACACACACACACACACACACACAACAAGAATGTGCATACTGTATATTAGTGTACTTACTCCAGGTGTTGTAAGCTGTGTAGGGCTGGCAGCAGCTCCAGTAGTTTAGGCAGCGCCAAAGGACCATTCACAGGACCCAGCCTTCACAGAGAAACACAAACACATTAACAGGACCCAGCCTTCACAGAAAAACAAACACATTAACAGGACCCAGCTTTCACAGAGAAACACAAACACATTAACAGGACCCAGCTTTCACAGAGAAACACAAACACATTAACAGGACCCAGCTTTCACAGAGAAACACAAACACATTAACAGGACCCAGCTTTCATACAAAAACACAAACACATTAACAGGACCCAGCTTTCACAGAGAAACACAAACACATTAACAGGACCCAGCTTTCATACAAAAACACAAACACATTAACAGGACCCAGCTTTCACAGAGAAACACAAACACATTAACAGGACCCAGCTTTCATACAAAAACACAAACACATCATTAACTGAACCCAGCATTCACAGAGAAACAAAAACAACCATTAACTGAACCCGGTCTTTACACCCAAAATCCACCCAAGACTTCACAGAGAAATCAGTCACACAACCATTCCCTCAAACCCTGGCAATAACCTAACTCACTCAAACTCCAGCTTGTGTAGATCTTTGACTGCAGGTATGCCATCCTCCAGGACACCATCTGATTGGCTGAAACAACAGATTATATAGGAAGTAATGTCCAAAACGTTAAAATAACAACACTTGTTTTTCTATGTGTACATATGTGTATGAAGGGTTACGTGTTTGTATTTAAGTGTGTGTGTTTGTGGGGAGGTGTGTGTATGTGTGAGATTTTACTGTCTTAGCGGGGGCGGCAGAAACACCCGCAAAGACAGTAAAACCTGAGAGTTTGGTCCCCACAAGTTATTACTCAAGCCTGTCCCCAGAAGGAAACTGTCTTAGGGGAAGTAAAGCAATTGGGGACTGGGAAAATTGGGAAACCATTTTTTGATCCTCACTAGGATTTAACAACATGTGTGTTCTTCTATGTGTACATAGATGTTTGTTTTGGTTGTGTACGTGGGTGTATGCATGTCATGCACCTGTCGGGCAGTCTTCTCTTTCTGTGTATGTTGACAAGGGAAGCCAGGTGCTGTACATGGGACACCTGGGTCGCTCGGAAAGGGTTAATGGTAAACTTAGACACCGCCCCTTTAAGAAGCTCCACCTCCCCACTCTTCTCTAGCTCCTCCCACATGGCGATGGTGTCTGCAATACACGACCTGGAACACATGTGCACACAAACAAACAATCAATATTCAAAGCACAGGAATAAAATGTATGTTGGACGTTTGAATATAATACTGAGTTCATAACCATGTGGGAAGTGATTATCTGGGAAAACTCCAGTAGGATGTCCATCCAACTGATACTACTGGGAAAACTCCAGTAGGATGTCCGTCCAACTGATACTACTGGGAAAACTCAAGTAGGATGTCCATCCAACTGATACTACTGGGAAAACTCAAGTAGGATGTCCGTCCAACTGATACTACTGGGAAAACTCAAGTAGGATGTCCGTCCAACTGATACTACTGGGAAAACTCAAGTAGGATGTCCGTCCAACTGATACTACTGGGAAAACTCCAGTAGGATGTCCGTCCAACTGATACTACTGGGAAAACTCAAGTAGGATGTCCGTCCAACTGATACTACTGGGAAAACTCCAGTAGGATGTCCATCCAACTGATACTACTGGGAAAACTCCAGTAGGATGTCCATCCAACTGATACTACTGGGAAAACTCCAGTAGGATGTCCATCCAACTGATACTACTGGGAAAACTCAAGTAGGATGTCCGTCCAACTGATACTACTGGGAAAACTCCAGTAGGATGTTGTTGTGGCAATTTCTTAACTAATGTATTTTGGAGACATGTTTGCTTATCTATTACATGGTATGTAACTCTGGTCTTTGGTTGTGACATGCATCTGTATTGTTTCAGACAATCATTAGGTTCTCTGACCTTCTGCTCAACTGGCAAAACCATTAAGGCTATCTGTCCTTTGTTCCTGAGGAATGTGAGTGTTGGGGGA